>JAQFYC010000652.1:0-50410 GCA_034694165.1 Tomocerus mixtus
TTTTTATTACAAAAAACGGGCCTGCATGAGTTCTAGAGAAAAAGTTGGAGATTCCTACCATGCCCATCATTTTTATTAAATTCACTCTGGTGACCTGCAATTTTTCCCCGAAAAGTCGTCAAGGTAACCTTAATTAAATTAATTGTTATGCAAATACTAAAAGTAATCATTATCTTGTCAAACTGCCATGTTCCCAAATTAGAAATTAAAATTATTGACAATTGTGACCATTTTCTAATCAAGACACTACAAAAATTCTCCACCTAGTGCAATGTAATGCAGATTAATTAATTATTGAAAGTAAATAATTATTAAATGAATATTCTTGGTGCCACCGAAAACATCTAACAAAGTTAGAATAATATGGTAAATAATAATGGTAGATCTGCTGTATGTCTTTCCGTCTGAAGTAAAATATTCATATTGTCATATGGAAATAAAGTACGGATGGATTGGCATTTAGTAAAGTGTATACGCTTTGAATTGAATCGAAGAGAAAGTGGAACCAGAAAAGCGTTTGAGACAACTAATTACCAAGTGAAGTTTCCCTAACCTAAGCTAAGGTATCTCCCAAGTTTTAATATTATTTCTCCACAGTGGAATGGGAAAATAAAGCATCCCATTAGAAAATACAAATACTCTTGAAACTTAAGAAAGTTAGGGGATCTTATTTCCACTTTCCCTTTTCTACTGAAATGTGCAGCAGAAAATCATTACATTAAATACTTTCTTCATCTACATAAGTAGGTAGATCTAAAGACTATAGTTAACTACTAATATCGTAAGTTTGTAAAAATATTACGAAGATTCATACTTTTAGGTATACGTAATTAGTGAGGCATGCATGCTATAGCTATGTATAAAGACTGTAGTATACAATATGTAATGCATATTACATAGTCAATAGTGAAGTCCTTGTACTTTTCCGGCTTTGTATAAAAATCCAGCACTGCTCCAGTAAATGGACACGAGCCTTACATAATTAATTAACTGGGAGAATACCTATGCTTTACAACTGCAATGAGCAATAATTGCAGGCTTTCATATTCTGAAATTTCTTTGAACTTGAGAAAATCCCCGTTAGTGTAAGTAGTTGAACTTAATAGGGTATAGTTACAATATAAATAGTGCTTATGTAACTCAAGGAAAAGAACGTTTAGCGACTAAATGCACCTCTCTTAGGTATGTAATATATTATTAGCACTTATAGGTATATTTCTACGTATAAAACGAACAAGGTTCATTTTAAGTAAGCAAAAGCAAAAAGTATACAGTGCCAGTGTAGCTATATTTTTAGTGACTACGTGGTACTAGTGTCAGCAGATTCCTCATTAATATTTAAACAACTGTATAAGTATATAACATTAATAATTGTGCTATATACCTACCCTGCCTGTTTGCATTGCACAGTATCCCTAAACAACATGCAATTTTCTGTTGGACAAAACTGCAACTTTCAAGACTTGCATGCATGTCACCCAGCTTTGGAAGCAGAAGGTTGACAAAATGCCAATTGTAAAGGACAGTTTCTAGTTTTCAAGTTCAGCTTTACAAAATTTTACGCATGCCTAATCCATTTATTATTCAGATCAAACCACTCCAAAAACTTACCAACATCTGCTATCTCGTTTCTTGTAGTCAAAACTCAAAACACAAATAACTAATAAATAATATTTGCTTGGCTTACATACAGAAGCAGCTCTCGGAAATAATAAAAGTATAGAAAGATAAAGATAGCGTATGTAGAAAGTTCCCTTAACGATTACGTGTTGTGCGGCACGTGGCATAAGATAATAAAAGTTGTACCAGTCACAGTAGAAAATTAATCATACAAAAAATTAAGATGAAATACACGAGATATAATAACGTAACTACGCCCAGCTACTAATATCTATAATTAACAAAAATTAGACACCCAACTGTACCTGAAATACAAAAGGATACACACACACACACAGCCAGTTGCATATTTACTGTTAAAATTACTATATTATTCAAAAGTAAAAGTGAACACATTAAAATGAAAATACTGCAGTAATATTAGTAATATAGGAAACGAAGTTGTTTAATGGAGAAAATAAGAGACACGACATTACATGAATAAAAAATTTAAACGTCAGGTATTTGAATGGCAATGCTTTTCTACATTAGTGACTGTGGGACAAGAGGATAACCAGACATCAAGCAAACAAAATATTAAATGTGTACATTCTCCAACATAATACTTGTAAGTATTTTCATCAAAGAACGATATTTGCAGTCCTGTGCAATAGTCAGACAGAATATTCTTTGTAAAAGCCTTAAAACATAAACTAATTAGGGCACCTAAACCACGCTAGCCACATAAAAGTTGTTTTCACAGTGTCACATAGTATATAAGTAGATGATACATAAGGAATTGTTAGTAGACTGGCATTGGACTTCGTATGTCATTTATAGCGTGATGTGATATTCATTGAGATATACAATCTAAAGGAGAAATATATACTTTCTTTGGATCTATGGCATCGTTTCTAATTAATCTCATTTGAAGATCTCACGTTGCTTTCAATTACAAGATAGCAAAGGTAGATAGCATGTAGTGGAATAGTTACGTTTGACTCGTCATTGCGTTGTAAGCATGTCTAGTATGTAATCATAGAATATTATCTGAAACAAACAAAAGGGAGGCTGGACAAGGACAAAGACCAAAACCCAAGAGTTGTATGGCTAGTAAGTAGTAGATTCTTTGGCTACTATTTATATGCAGTTAATTAAAAAGAGAAATGTGAAACTGTAAATGAAATCCGAGAATTGCGTCGCATGGAAATGAAATGACGAAGAAGCTTTGTGATTATCTTTTTCGACTAAAACAAATCTATTCTACTAATATGTACGTATAAGTAGTAGGTTTAAGTATAAAAAGTCTTTTCTATAACTCTTGTAAATGAAAAGGGATTTTGTTCTCCTTTCAGGTCCTACAACTCCAACTACAATTCGGCCAACGCTTTCTATTCGGAGAGCAGGGAGCAATGGGATGAAAGGAACCCGGAGTCAAAGGCAGACCCTTAATGACACAAAGACCAGGTACGTAGACTCGAGCGTGGAGTCTGCGGAAGGTCTCAACTCCCGTCCCGTGCCTTCGTCTACCAGGCACTACTTGCCCTCCTCCTCCTACACGAAGGCCTCAGCCACGAATCCAAACGGGATCAACTACCGACACAGCAGTAATAACAACAACAACGGAGAGCGTGTGAGCCACCAAGGAGAATTCAATCCCTACCCGTATCCAAAGGGCTTTAACTATAATCACATGGTTCCCGGGAGCAATCCCTTCCCAACTGACTTACCTGATGTAAATACTACAAGTGGACCCACGATAATTGTAAGAGGGGAAGAAGTCGGAATCGTAATCGTCGTCCTCCTCCTCTGGGTCGGTGCCATCATCCTCTTTTTCAATAGATGGGGAAAGATAAGAATGCTAGAGCCCTACCAACCAAAATTCTGCGAAAACCACAGACCAAGTTGTCCCATGGCTGATGTATCTTCACTAAATAACTACCCGGTAACTTTATCAAATGCTTTCATTACGCTATGAATACTTAATAGCTAAGCTTTCAATCTGGATTACATTTTCCTACTTAAGTATGTATGTATTGTAGTATGAAGGATTTTCTAACTCAAAACTATTCTGCCATGTCGAATGAAATCTACAGAGCGAGTTTTTTATTTAACTTATTTAACATTCACATACTAGCTGTCTCCTTTCACGATGATTTTTATCCTGCCCGAGTATGCAAGGCTCAGATGTTTAAATCTGTATTTTCAAGAATGTTATTACGTAACTACAATTTGCATTGCATTTTACGTAATTTTACGGGGAAAGTTAATATTGAAAAATTATCAAAAGCAGTACGAACGTTTTTATTTAATTAAAATTATTTTCTTGGTAAAATGCTTGTTTAAAAAATATTTGTATGCTGATTTTTAATTAATAATTATTCTAAATCAGGTATGTATGGTCAATATTTGACTAATAAAGAATAACTTAATTTGGGATTCAATGAAAATTAAGAAAAAATTGCCTTTATCTACTTAATTAGCCATTAGTTTGTCCTTTAGTGGAAATCAAAGCTTTTGCTAAAATATTTTCTTCAACTGCAATTCTGTAATACTGAGGACGGCAGGAGAAAATTTATGCGTACGACAACTTTAGAAAACTCGCCCTGTACAAATATTTATAGCTTGTAGGTACTTTTTAAGATTTTAAGTACATTGAACTTAATTTTAAAAATTATGCACACTCTATATGCATAAATACATCAGAATAGTGTGTACCTACTGTCTAATCTAGTACATAGTACCTGCTACCTCAATACCCAAGGCATGTTCCTTTTTCCTTTTCGACATTAACCTAGCGTATAATCGAGTAAAGGCAAGATTCAACTTTTTGGTTACTTATGGTCTACTACTACATAGTTATTATTGTTCTACTCGTTCAGAATTGAAGTCGTACTTAGTAGAAGGGTAGAAGGGCACACATATGAATAAAAGATGCGAGATTTGTAGAGACAGACTGGGGAATTAGCTTTCTTCGGAGAAAGTATGTATTATCAAGTAGGTACTCAGGACCAGGACTCGTATATTTGTGTAGGTATATTGTATAAGGTCTTTTTAGTTGTTGAAGTGAGGAAGGAAAGGTATGGAAAGGTAAGAATTGTGTGAGTATGGTATTGAGTTTTCTAATAAAATGCTGTGTCAACAGTTTCCGACAGAAGATCAAGTTTTGCATCATCCTTAGTTCTTATTTTTAGTTGAAGAATTCTCTTTTGTATTCTGAGTGAGTGAGCGCTACTCACTATTCACCAGCGACATAAAAGTCGACAGTCGAGTCGACAGAACAGAACAGAATGGATACAAAAGCTTTTCACAGAGAGAGATGATAAGATTTCTAGGATTTTCATATTAGATTACATTCTAAGAGTTCCTCTAAAGAATTTTACATTGATTGCAATATCACAAGAGAGAGGAGAATGTGTTTGATTGGGTCACTTTTATGGGATAACCCTTTTACCTCCTATTTGAACAAACTCTCAGCTCTTTATGCGTATCCACTTAAACACACTTTAATGGTATTCTTTATGGAAACGTGTTAGCGTTATCTCTGTAGGTAGAAAACAGGTATAGTAAAGACCCTTGGTGTCTATCTGTACCCCCTTTCAATGTCCACTGTGTATTTTATCCTAGAAAAAGGTAAAATGGAAAGAACTTTGTTAAAATTCCGCCTTTCTGTCAGAAAAAGAAATTCCATCTTCATGTCTGTTCTCGACGAAGGGAAAAATTGAATTTCAAAGTAGCAAACCAAGATTTCTGTTGACAAAGAACTTTTATGTGGAGGGAATTGAAAAACGCGTAGAAGAGTAGACAAGACACGATCCACAATAATAGCTCAATTCACCAACGGACCTACAGCTACGCAGTACGTCCGCAATATATAAATATTTGGTAAAGCACTACAAAATATATGAGGATCATCCGAAGATTTTATTAAATGTCTATCTGATGCATAAGATGCAAGGCCCGGATATGCAATGCAATCAAACTAGTCAAACACATGGGTTTTTATTATTTTACTGTTTAAAGTATAGTTTATGAATACACAATAGAGGAAATTGTGTTTGCTTCAGAGTTCTCGCATTGCAAAATTGAATTTTAAAAACTACTAGTGTGGTTAAAACCAGGGCATTATTTTTGGTTGTCGGAAAAAACTCAATAGCAAAAACACAGCAATTAGAAAGATGTGATATGATGTGGATGGAATGATAGATATTTATAATTAGGGATATAATGCTAATTTCTGAAAATTTAGTACATCTTATTGCATAATTGATTGAAACTGATTTGTTGCACTATAGTGCCAATTATCGTATATTTAGAAAAAATAATAATTTATTAAAGATATCATTTAGGTATGTTTTAAATAGTTGTAGGTGTTTACCTTGTCTGCAGACTTATCCGTACCTTTCTAATTTTAGTGTAACAAGGGCAAGATCTCAACTTTCTTTCTATCAAAAATGAATGGGACGCTTGTTGAGAATTGAAGTAGAGTAGAATTTCATGTAAGAACTTGAGTTGAGTGACAAGACAAATGAGCTTACTTATAAGATTTTAATGTGCCCTTTATTCCTTCCTATCCTTTTCGTTATTTTCGTATCGTCTCTTATAATATTTTGTTTGTTTGTATCCTGTTTGCAGAGGGCGTACTCCAAATTCAACATTTCAACTGACATGCTTGGCGGAGGCTCTCCACATTTTGCCAAGTGCAACTACCACGGAATACCTGCGACCGACTCTTTCCCCGACATGGGCAACAGTCTGACTGTTCCTGGACTTCCTGGTCCTCAACTCATGAGGATCCCAAGTCGTCCTCGACAAAATTCTGTTTTTGTAACCTCTCCCAATTCGGGGATTACTCTCCTGGGTGGATCTGTCTTCAAAAACTCTTCGGCAAGGAAAACTAAATCTGCTGTCGATCTCTCCTCCCTCGTACTCTCGGAAGAGTTCATGGAAAATGTGAGACGAAACTCTAAAAATTCCATTGCACATTTATAAGATTCTATGACCATATACACATTCGTATGTATAAAACACTTCCTTCAGTCTCAGTTCACTTTAGTTCTCCTCTCGGTGCTCTTGAGCTACAGACCCAATTATCGAAGCCAAACCTAATAAATAAACTACTTATCTTTAATAAGTACACTTACCTACTTTATATGACAGCAATTGCGCACAAATCCAAAATCTATAGAATTTCCTTATCATTATTGTCTTTCTCTATCCACCATGCCCACTTGCACTTATTTTATATTACTAAGGTTCTTTAATTTAACCCCTTTCTTTAGAAAATACGTACAAACGGTACTTACGTTGTTTTCAAAAGGCAGTTATTCAATTTTACCCCAAAGCTACATTTTCTATACGGTACTACACTACTATATGGTTTTTATATAAATAAACAGTAATACTTGCAGTATTCAACTGAATTTATATTATGTAAAGCAGAAGTACTTACATCTGTGATTATATTGAATTCGTTAGGATCTAGGACATTTTATCTTACTCAATATCTTTTACTCCTTGAGTGAGTCTCTCAAACGCAACCCCATTTTACGCAATTTGGTTTACATGTCATTACCCAACTACATACTTACAATCAGTTTCCTTCCTTTTATCTCAAATGTATCCATTTTACTTTCCCCAGAGAGAAAGTATTATACCAATATCTTGTATATCTTGAATTGAAATGCAATGTTGTGCTTTATGTACCACGGATTACCTGTGTATCCACAACACATATTAGAATGTGTTATGATACTTACCAAATAATACCACACTATATAGTTGCTTACCTATTTTAGGTTACTTATTTATGTATGCAGATTTTATTGCTCATATAAGATTAGGATGCACAAATACATGATTAATTAACTTAAATTATGAAAATTAAGTATATAACATTTTAATGAAGTATAATATGCTTTTGTGGTAAAGGTAGATAGTATAGTACTAATAAACACAAAGGTACCTTTGTAATGTATGCACTATTTAGTATTCTTTGTATTATGATTAATTGCAAGTGTTTTTATTCCCTAATGAAATACAAATACTATAATTAATATTAATATTTCACATTTAAAACTATGAGAAAGTATAACGAGTTATTTTAAAATAACCAATTTAAGACACTACCCTAATATAATTAATTAATTGCATGTGATTGTGGTTTGCTTAAAATAATTCAATTCAATTTGGCTATCAAATGGTTTTCAGGAGTCACCACAGGATTCTTAGGACGTTGCATCGTTGCATGTTAACTGCATGGGCTTTAACTGTTAACTTAACAAGGCTGTTAACTAACTGGGGCGCTAGAAGATATAACTCTCTTAAATCTGAAACTAATCCCGTTGCTTTATTCAGAAGACTCAAGGATTTGTCGATGCATGAAAATTGTTGATAGCCAGACTGTATGTACTTAAATATACATAATGGACTTTATAAATGGACTACTTATAAATATATTATCCGTATTCTCTGGGCAAATGCCAATCGAAACGAGAAATATACTTCCCACAAGTAAGTAAGCCATAAATACTAACATTAATTGATTAATTCAATATTTATTCTACTTCTACTGCTGATAAACACAAATAACAATAGCAAATGAGTCAAACCGAAGAAAATTGAAATAAAAGGAAAGTACATACATTCTGTCTGGGGAAAAGTAATATTATCTTCATGTGCCAAAACATAAAGTGCTACTGAACTGATATTTCCAAAACAGTTGTAGATTAGTTGAGATAGCGAAGGAATATTCTTATCTTATTACATACTAATTACTAATTGTAAGTAAATATCATTAGGTATATATAGTTAGTGAATGTTTTTCAAATTAAGATTTAATATACCTTGTAAGATATACTAATATTAAGTACTAGAACTTACTAAATTACCACGTAATTTGTCCAACATGTGTACATATAGACTGCACTATTTATCTCGCGTATGATTAAATTATATCTTTATTAGGCGAACAGTAAGTAGTTCTTATTAGTATTCGTATTACTTTCCTAAATAATATTTAGAATGAATAGATGATACGTGTAAGTATAATATAGGTTGGTTAACTTTATATTTGTATATACCTTGTAGAACTTCCAACAGCCTTTATTTGTATGTAACTATATTTAAGTGTGAATATGTTCCATATTATATTATGATATAATTTATAGCAGTTCTCTAAAAAATAAATGCCCTTCAAATATCCAGCATCCTTTAAATCCCATTATCTTTCTGCTAAAAATTTATTAAGAAGGCACAATTTAAAAATTAGTTAGCAATTGCAGAGTGTTAATATAGTTTGGACTCGAGCGAAAATATTTATAAAAGTTTTAAATAAAACTTTTATGCGAAAAGGAAAGCAGATGTTTTCACCTTTACTAGTGATCCTAAATACATAGGAAAAAAGTATGTACTTAAATGGAGAAAGTAGGAGAAAGCTTACAGATGTAAATTAAGCAATAGATATACGAAGGGCACCGAAATCTAAATAATATATGGTCTACTTAAATAGAAGACAGACAGTATATAAATATGTGTTAGGCATACCTATTATTGGAGTCCCTTCCCTTAATTTGTGTGATAAGCTCTAGATTTTTGTCATTACTTACACTACAATAGAGAAATGGAATTTGTATATGATATGACAGTCCATATTTTTTTGTACTACTGTATTAGTTACATAAAGTTAGTTGAGTTGAGTGTAGAAACAAATGATGTATCGATTTTTGTCGAGTAAAAGTGTGTAAAAGTGGGAATGTGAAGAGTTGCCTGCTTCACTTGTCAGCGTACTTCTTTTACTACATTCTACATAATAATATTCTTATAGCTTCATACTTATTATTACTGGGTTGACATTTTTATGTCATCATGGTCATTCTGATCCAAATCCTCATATTGTATCTAACAAAGAACACCAGAACACAAAAGGAAGGGCGAAGAAAGCAAAAAAGAAAAAGTTTCATGGTGAAAGTGGAAGAGTGTTTGTAAATTATATAGAACGAGGATGTTGAACCGTTGAACTGAACTCATCGAATATTTACTTACGTATAAGACCTATAGAGGAAATGTACAGTTATTGTTAGGAAATACTATAAGTATGTACAATACAGTGTAACATGAACAATATCAAAAGTCTCTGTAATTTAAGTCAAGACACCTGTCATATCACACAACATTAACAGCAGAATAAAGAAGAAAGTTGTGAAATAATGGAAATAAAGTTGCTTCTACAATTATTGCTCTATCATTTATATCTTGACTATATATTATATGGAGATACTCACCTTTATTATAATTAAAGTCCAATTATCTCACATATTTGTATAGCCATACATGATTGGAAAATATTTGATACACAAACTGTTGAATAGTATATTTATTATGCCCTTAATTGCTCTTTGATGGCAGCAGCTCAATTTTGTGGACACTATGCCCCACCAATCAACATCTTCATGCACGGTAAGTAAACATAACCGTCAGAGAAAAGATTAAAAGTTCAATGAGCTTATGGTTTGACTATTTTAGTAGCAATTTCTAATTTCACCTATGTAATGCTATAAGCCGTTGTGTGTATGCACCAAGCTGGAATCTGGAAATAAAGCATATCGGGTAAGATTATGGCATGATATTTCAAATCGAATGCAGAACTATCTGTACTGCATTCATATTGTAATTGCATTTTTATTACATCATACCTATACAGATACAAATACATATCTAGCAATATAAGAAATAATTTCTTCCTTCCAGGCACTACGGAACAGGAACTCCTCAGTTGATCTTGTAATTACCAAAATTGATATCAGCTACATATGCCATGTATTGATAATTGATATGCAGTTCAATGCCCCAAGTAATTGGTAATAAAGTATGGAAAGGCTATAGATAAACATTTAGAGTACATATGTACAGTATCCTGTACATAACACAACATGGCGAAATAGAAAATGATTGTTATTGATTTTGTTCCTGAAGTCTGATGGAATGTTTCTGGAATGAACATTCCCCTTCAGCAAACATCATTATAATATAATCTCTTATTTTAAGATTGTTATGTAAGAAAATAATTTTGCATTAAATGGTAAAGTTGCAAAATCATGATACACTACAAACATGTATTACAAAATAAAATTATGAGTACAAAGTGATAAATGCTAATGGTAAGTGTAATATCACTACGTATGTATAGTATGTAATATATTGCCAATATCCCATTATACCTTAGGATGTTCAGTAGTAAACGCGATTTGCGTTTATCCCTCTCTACTTAATAAAACATAAAGTTCATGGATAACTGTCTAATTGATTATTCGCTTTTCTATTAATATCTACTTCAAGGTGAGCCCACCATTACTTGCCACGTATGTACTTATTATACCATAGGTGTGCATACGGAGTGGTATGTATAAATAGATACAAATAAAATAGCGAATAAGGTTAAACAAAAATACATCAAGTGCATGACTGTCTGTCCCATTTCTTCGCTTTACTTAGTTCTCATGCAGAGATAACCTGAATTTGTATTTAAATTATTTTGTACACACCAATTAAGTGTATCTTTAGAGGGCAGTCGTTCATATTATGTAAGTCATTATAGAATGTACATGGAAGTACTTAAGTTTAATTATGAATGTCTTTAAATGATATGTTTTGCAATAGTAAATGAGTGCATACTAGAATACCTATAGTATAGGTACGATATTATAATACGTAAATGAAAAACATTTAGTATTTTAATGGTTGCATTGTGTTTTCGTTGTCATTTAGTAGATCAATATTCAAATACTGCCAATCACATACAAGATACATTGTGGGAATGTTATGTTAGTTTGTCCTCTGCAGCCGGGTGACGGGTGAAAGCCTAATCAGTTGGGCGATTCACTAAATAATCAACTACACGCAAACAGGACAGCATACCTAACATACAGATAACTATCTACTTATTAGCCAACCAAAATTGCTTTGTTTACATCATTTTCAGCGTGCTCCCAATTAGTACGTATTAGTATTAGCTAAATTCTGGAAATACGTAGAAACTATCTGTATAATCATTTCAAGTGAGTTAATAAAATTATCTCGCTACAGTATGCATAGACATACAAATATTACATATTACTTATTTAGGTATATTACTAATTTCCTTCACACAAGAACGCAAAAAATGTTCATTACTATGCACATGTTGAGATAATTTCAGTACAGTATTATTTTTGGGATAAAATACCTAATGTAATACCTAAAGGTGCATAATCTACATATGAACATCATAAGAAGTGATCTAACCCTGTCACTTTCAGAAAAGAATTGCATTTCGCTTTGGAATAAGTGTCGCCTTCGTCTCATTTACATTTTCAGTGTTGCTGTCGTCACTCTCTCACTCACGTCGTCACCCAAAACCAAATACTTGAGAAAAATATAAGTTGAGACAGCGATATAGACACGAGACAGCTTTCTTTTAATGTTTACATCTTCATGGCACACTTCGCCCAAACATTAGTATATGTATTTATTTTGAATTTGCAATGTCTGCTACAATATTTCTAACTTTAACATGAGCATGCTATTTATAAACGCGGATTTATCGGCTAATTTAGTATCTGATGGAACAACAGATGTTTAAGCCATATTTATACTCGTTTGTTAAAAAGGAATTATTTGTAATGACATTTATTACGTAGTGAAATGTAAAATGATAAAATCAAATCACACGAATGATGCTACATAGCAGAAGCATGAAAATAAGTCGCTCTATGTAGGTAGTTGTGGTAGAAACTCGTGAGAATGCTATAGGTACCTAAGTGGTGGCACATTGACATTACATACGTCACTTAATCACCACGCATAAATAACCGTTTTATTGGCACACAGGGCGAAGTAGCACCTTTTTTATGCCATGAAATATTTATTAGCTTTGTATAATAAGTATGTGCGCCATAGTCTTGTTGATCTTCTCGGCTTGGCCTGACAGCATAACAGAAATTTGACTTGAGACGCAATTATATCTTTTAGAGGATTAGAAATCCTAAAATGATAAATCATTTAGTACTGTTGAAGACATGGATTTGTCTAATTATTTTCTTTGAAAGTGAAATAAATTCTATACGGTCGATTGCTTTCTTTTTTTTGAAACCATGAGCATTGCATCATTTTGGGGCTTGCTTGACTATTTATGATGTAATTCTTGTAAGTGAATTATACTAAGTATAAAAATGCCGCATTTAATGCATAACTACTTATAATTATTATTATAGGAACAGTACAAAGTGAAAATACCTAAAATTCTGTTTCCTGCCCTAAAGCGGTTATTTCTCACTACGACATATACAGATACTGATACTAATGCATACATATAATAATATAGATCAATGCATTGTAACTTCCATTTCCATATGATTCCATTCCAAAAACACAAGTTGACTACAATACATGCACAACTCAAACTCACAAATATTCGCAAGAGAACTGAAAGCATTATCGCGTTACATTTGAATGAATACAGAATTAGAACCAAAGATATAAACAACTATATTACCTTCGTTTACTTGTGGAGAAATTATTTATGTGTTTGTGTTTAAATAGTAAGTACAGATATAATATGCATGCAAGCAATCTCAAAAAATAGGCCATTGCATCGCATCCTATCAGTGACAGATAAATATAAATATAAATATAACAGCGAGTGGTGTAAATGAAAATGAAACTAGCACTTTCTGACTTTTACCTCTTACCTCGTCCATCCTCATCCTATGTATATTACATACTATAGTCTCAATTCTCAATGCAATGAAATGTGCACATATTTACGTATTTAACTATGAAAGCAATATAACTGACTGAGATATCACATCACAGTAGTAAAGTAAAGTATATTTGATGTTTATTCTTTAGTAGGTATTGGTACATAAATAAATGCGGAAAGATAAAATTGGCTCGCCTTCTAGAATTCAACGCAAAAATGCCAATCTTATTCAAAGCGGGTGGTATGGCATGGCGAGTAGACCGATCTGGGAAGTGGGATGGGAAGCAAGGCAATGGCAATCCAATTACTCTGACTTCTGTCTGTGTTCATATATATGAATATCTAGGACTGTAGTAGGAGAGGAGCTCAGCAACACAGTCGTAAATTGGTTTGTGGACCCGAATCCTTCTTCAATTCAACCATTTTATGTATCTAATGTCTCTCTTCCCGTTTATACATCTGATTGCATTGCTTTTAAAGACTCGTAGGCTGTACAGTAGGGTTTCTCTTCGTTGACTGACTGGAGAGTGAGATGCGATCCACGATATCTCTTCATACAGATAGATAAAACCGAAATGAAACAGAATGCGAGATTTCTTCTATTTCTCGTGTTTATTAGCATTCTCAGCTTACCCACACTGCACAATATCGCCGAAAGTGTAAACAATGCTCTTTTTACAGGGTTTGAATTAATTGCTGCACTGCACAGCAAAGAATACATAAAATGGAATTTTTCTTATAGCTGATTTTCCTATATCCAATTTGTAAGTAGCCATGGATTATGAATACATACATGAATGCATATTTGTGGACATATGAAAATATCATTTTGTTAATTATATTTTACTCACTCGCTGCACGCCTCATCCAAAATCCAATATTTATGACTTACAGCTATACTAAAGAGTGCAGCGGTTCAGCTCATATAATTGAAATCAATCAAATGCTACAGTATCGCGTAACTTTTCATTGAAAATTAAAGTTAGCTCTGCTAATCCACAAATAAAAACTGTCATTATGATATTGCTATAATGATAAACAGAAATATTACTGTATATAGGTTCATTTGTGTTTATTTGTAATATTGTAATTGAACCATTTTCTAGAGGTAAATACTGTTTAATGAATTAAAACAAGGAATATTGATATTAAATAGGATATTCTGTAGATGAAGTTGTCTATCATTTCCTCGTTGCCATAATTCATGTGGAATATTCCAAAGTTGTCTCGCTATGAAATGTTCGGAGATCAAAGAACTCATTTTAAATTATCCTACCCATTTTTCCTCCCTTCATACTCCATACTACACAATATTAGTAAGTAAGGATATTTTGCATACACCTTTTTGTCGGAGTATGTAGACACACCTACTTATTATTGGTATAAATATTTGTTATTGTTTATACTGTATCGTAAATATTGTAGTACCCTGTAGATGTGGTGTGGTGGAATAAAGAGATAAATGAATGATAGGAGGGCTGCTGCCTCGTTTCAACACTGCGAAGCTTCAAGCTATCGCTTCGTTCTTCGACGATTGAATCACTTTCCCTTCCTCGGCAAACAATCAAATGAGAGCTCTAAATCTTATTGACACATTTCGCTCCTCCGACCGAAAGGATTTCTTTCGCTTTTTATTTATTTAATTTGCGCTAACCTTCTCGCGGAAATGGAACCCTAAAATGTCCTTTACACCCCCACCCTAATGATATGACCTAGTTCGCTTTCTTCAATTTCATTATAGCAAATATACACATGTGCTACCAAAAAAGACCTAAAACTTTGTCTTAAATGTTCTACCGCTGGAAAGTACTAAGTTTTCCAAACTAAATTTTGTTGTCCCCTCTTAGTATTTTTCTTCCAAACAAAAATGTATTTAATGAATAATAGAGAGATAGAAGCGAATTACTGTAGGTTCACATTAAAAGGCATTACATTAAATATCCCAGATCAGATCAGAGATTACCTGTACCTGAAATCGCCGTTCATGGATAGAATTGATTTTGAGATTATATTTGCTTTATCTAAGACCTAAGATACTTAAAGCTCCCTTAGCCCTCCAGTCTGAGTTTATCTCAAGGAAAAAGAGACTAACCTTGGTTTGCACTCACAACCTGTCCTTTCTGAATGTAGAGCTCTTTAAGAGCTTTAAAGCGTTTTTAAAATGTGTACTGAATTTGTAGTAGCTAACGATAAGTAAAAGAAAGTACTACATACTTACTCCATAGGTACTATAGCTTAGCATATAATAAATCCTTTTAGTATTCCATGCATGAGCATGACGCAACTTCACTTACACTTACAGCGACATTATTAGAAGAACAGATAGACGTAAAAAAGACGGAGGACTCTACAAGTAAACCAGGTTTGCCAGATATTCTAAAGAGCTTTTATAGTAGGTATAGTTAAAACAACTAATTATTATAAACATTTAATTTATGTCAATAAATACAATATATGAATGTCAATGTACATACCAACTACTAAGTATTCTATATTAATTAAACGACAAAAATACAGATTACAGTAATAAACACAAATCAGTTTAAAAAGAGAAATGTTTTAGCACTTTTGAAAATGCAGCCAATTTGCATTCAATTAATACACATCTATGACATTGTTGCCCTATTTTATCACAATTACCCATAATATGGGAAAGGTGGAGAGTTAAGTTAAATCGTGCCAAAATTTGCATTCGCAATTTGGCAAACCTTCAGGTATTGCCTAGACATGTATTATTACTGCTATTAAGTACATACATGAAGAATTAAAGGTAAATCGTAAAACTGCCCATCCATACTAATACATATATAATGCAAACTACATTATATACTACTAGACTTTTATGGACATTCGCTCATACTTAATAATACCCCTTTGGCCATTACAGCGGATCTTGTATTTGGTAATGGTAGTAGGCATTAGGTTCCTTCTTCGGAATTGTACTCTTATCATTTCTTCAAACGTCACGCAACCCAAAGAGGACAAGTCAACTCATTTTACTTACTGGAAATACATAGGTGAGTACAGTACATATTCCGGACACAGAATCCGGAATTGAATGGAAGAATTCTTTTCCCCGCATTTACCTTGAATAGCCCACTTTAAGACTTACAGAATTTACAAAAATCCATTAAACTGGAGTAGCTACCTATGTACTACTTTATGTACTTAGCGCAATAAAACTTATGGAATACATAAAATGAATGGTAGAATCTTGGGAAGAATTCCTAATAAAATTTTAAAAGTGGACATGTGGTTTGGTTGACTTGTTAATCCCGTCGCTCCTTCTGACATAAAAGTCGCATTAACTCAACCATTACCATCAAATGCCCACACACGTTATTTTGGCTTCTTTAATATGCTTTTAGGTTCTCAAATGTTGTTCCCTCGTCTCTCTGCATTTCTGCTGAAGAAATTCGAACCGCTGTCTTATCTAGTAGGTAAATAGTTTATAAAATCAATTTACGAATGAATACGATAGGAGTTAGGACCATCTGTTTCCATACAGTTCAGTAAGTACAGTGTAGAAGTAGAAGAAAAGGAAAATCGTGCAATTTTTTCAATGAACTCAACCGAATTCGTAGTAAATAGGTTCCTAAGTATCTGTGGTGCCTATACGAGTAATTTTTGACAGGTGTGTCTGAAAAGGTATAAAGGGATTTTCAGCAGCCTAAGTATAAGAGTTCAATAGCTTTCCCCAAGTAAAAGTTTATTTACTTTACTGCGTAATGAATGTATGTATACGTTCTACACATACAAACGTAGTATATTGTGTACATTCAGTACCTTGTACATAGCTTATTGCCATTTTGTAACAGTTTTGGCATCTATATTTTATTAAGTATGGGACAGTTTTGGAATAAGCAAGTATTCATTTTTAGCTTCATTTTTAGGAATAAGTTTTTTTGTAACAATTATGGAATAAACTACATTTTATGTTACAATTTTGGATTAAATTAAGCTGAATTTTCCTTATTTTGGCATTTTGGAATAAGCTACTAGATAAGGGAATAAGAGATACTATGTATAACTGAAATACTATTGCAGTAATACATAATGCACACAAATTAGATAACGATTTAGAGCTTAAACCAGATAAGGCTCCTATAAAACCTAAGTTGTACCTTTGTAGATATACATTTATGATGAATAAGTGTGTTATCTAAATAGAAAAGAACGCAGGACACCACTGCTGCATTTATCTTGCTAAATAATTTATGAAATTTGTTTGCCCTCGATAAACGTTTCCAATAATGCGAAATGAGGATTTTCTGCGAAAGGGAATTTCTATGGGCTGTTATTCTGTTTTGTTGTGTCTACGGTGCGGTAGATTGACAAAGTACAGATAAAGGAGTCCAGGTGTTCCATTGGCAATTCACTTGGAGTTTAATAAGAAGAAGCATGGGACATATGCACATATGCAATGCTCTGACATAACAACATGAAGCGCAAAGCGATCCTTTCCCTCATTCTATTTGTTTAGCCATTAGCTGTTGTCTTCTATGCTTACCTTGTGTACCTGCCTATAAAATAAGCAAAGCAGTCTCCTATCTGTATATAATTATATACAATTACATTAATGAGTACTATAGTTGTAAATTCATCCGATCGAAAGGCTGCCCGTGACATAAACGAGAATACAAACAAACTCAATGTACCTAATTCTTATGTTTATCGATCCACTCTTAATAAATATATAATTGCATTGGACACAGTTTACATATTATTATTATCTTGCTGATATTTACATAATAAATGTACACCTCGGTTCAAAAATAAGGTTTCGTTATCATTGTACTTTCACTTTAATGAAGAATCAGTATGTAAGTAATACATGAAGGTGCAACGAAAAGTTGCAAAGGTGAAAGTTGAATGATTTCATGATTTTTAACCTCACTGTACTTTAATTCATTTTTAATAAGTTACATTATCCTAAAAGCTATTTCTCTAAATATTTTGTAATAATCTTTATAATCCATTGGATAAAGGCAACATGCAATTGTGAATATTTGCATTCATAATCTCGTTAACGTGTGCATGACTCATTTAATCATCTTTCTTCTTTATTTCTACAGTCATTAGGATTAATAAAAGTACTTTAGTACACGAGCCGCTTTCTCACGGTGCAATTTATTCCCGTCCATGAATTTATGTGAGCAATTTCAATACGAAATTCATTTGATGAGCGAACCCTTTTACACTGAATTGAATATTATCATGAATATGACGTGTATTACATAGATAAACCTTCCCATTTACTTAATGGCACAGCTTATAACTGAATAGCCTTGAAAAATAGCTAGCATTACAAGAAATACTTATTATAGTACACCACCCATATTAAAGAGTAGGAAAAACTATACTTTCTCCTTAACTTTCTTTCTACCTTTTCAAATGTTTCTTTTCGCTATTAAACATCACACTAGAATTGACAGATGCAATTAATAAGTGCTTTCCCTTTCTAAATATAAGAAAATCGGCTAATGATACTGTATAGATTTATTTTCTTATACAGTATACGTATGCTACATGTTGCTAAATGCGTTTATCTGTCTTCCTTAGTAATAATTGGAAAGTTCACGCACACTTAAACTTGAACTTTCACTTTCTCTCAAAAGTTTTCGGGTGCGAGTTCCTATTTAGAAGTATTTGTAAAACTGGGAAAAGAAATGTGACACCGGGAGCTGAAATTATTTCCAACTGAACTACCTCGTCCGCAATATTGTTTTCAACTAGCCGAGTTAGTAAACAGCATTTATACATACAGTATTTACGTGCGGCGTTTTCTAAGCGAAACTTTTCCGCAGTTGGCATCCAAACTGAAAGTTTTAATAGGAAGATTCGTATGACTGAGAAATAGCTCTTTTCTTTGTACTGAAGATTTTATATCGCTACGCAGTTGGCAAAAACTGATACATAATAAATATGAGCCATTTTACAATAAATGCGTCGGAAATATCTTTAAAGTTCATTAAGTAAAGGTTCAAGGTCCTATGTAGCATATTATTTCTTTATTGATATTATGATATGATGACCCAATTGGATATAAATAAATACTTCTTTAAAGGTATAGGATTATTAAATAAGAGTAATAACAAATGTAACCCCGTAATATTGCTACTTGCATAAAATGGCACATTATCTAAAGAATAATTACACATGACTGTGTCTGCATAACAACCTTGCTAAACACATCCCCTTAGCAAACCTATAGGTTTGAATACCCTAGTACACTACCATAGACAGTCCGTTTCCATTTACTTATAAGTAAGTAGATGGGAAGCATAAATTAGTTATTTATAGTTTGAATAAGCAAGCAATTTTCTTTTTTCAAATAATAATTAAGGAGTGAGAAGGACGTAAGGAACCTTGTCCTTCATTCTTCATACAAAAATCATGCTAGCTTGACAAGAACGCTTGAATTAAAGGAAGGTAAATGCGTAAGTAAATTATAGTACATATAAAAATGACATATTATTATCTTCTCATATAATATATATTTATCAGTAATTGGCTTAGGTTCCTATTCTTATCAATATTTTGATGGCATACTTTTGCAAACCACATTCATTTCTGCAAAATATATATTACAAGCACTACAGATAATGTGTGGTATTTGGGAATTCTTGGTATATAAAATAGTAACGCATACCTCCCGAACTTTAGCATCCACAATTCACACAATTACGTAAGGATAATTGCTGTATTTTTCCCTGATTTGCAGTTTTGCGCTATCTGTCTAAGTACAAGCGTTCCAGCAAGTAGGAACTTTATAATTTGCCCAAAAACGCATACAGACAGATATAGTGCCTACTGAAGCCCCCATTGAAAATAGATGTCAATACGTTTTAGCTACAAATATTCACTTGAAAATATACAATATGGAATGTACAAGCAAATATACATCACCACATCTTCACCTGCCACCTGTAAATTTGCGATTCCAATTTATTTCTAACTAAGCGTTACCACTGCCAATACCATATATGACTAACACTAAAATGTACCATAAAGAAATACTATTTGTTGACAGATTGTATTGGCCCTTCAATTTCATTTTAGTATGTTGGCAAGACGTTTCTAATTTGCAATGCTGTCTTTGGTTAATTCAATTTCTGAGGGACGCAGGTGATGCTTTGGGTTCATTGTATTTCACTGTCTAATTAATTTATCTTTTATCTTCACGATTGTAACGCAAAAGGTCTATAAAGGTACGAAAATACAAACATATAGTAAGTTTGGAAGGTATAAGTATGCATGTATTGTGTATTGGAGAAGATAACTAAAAATAAAGTCGTAAGATCTAACAAACAATGTAATTTAATTATTTTTATTTGTGCTATGTAGTCAATTGTGTTTGAAATAACACAAACAACCTAATTACATTGTGTCGATCAAATTGTAAATGAATCCAAGCTAATTGAATTGCTTTTGACTACGCACTGACTGTGCCAGCAGGCTTTGACCTCTCCATACACATTTATAAAGGTAAGATTCTAAGATTTCTGTCTGAAGACAAAATAAGATGTTAGATAAATCCTTAGTCGCTCCAGGTTTACTTTCACAGTTTAGTCTTTGTTTTTCTCGTCTCTGGATAGAGATAGACTAACCAAGATTTTGTTACACTGAGATTCTGTAATGCAATATTAGATGCTATATATGCTATACAGAACACAGCGCAAGGATAATTAAGTTACCTCAGAGTTTTCTTGCTTCTCTACACATTTAGTTAGGTATTATTATGTAGTGAGATACATTTGTAGCCGAAGAAAGGCCACAGTTGTTCTTAACGCAATAGTTCGTGTCTTGCAGTTGTAGTTGCTTTTCGTACCTCAAATTCATACGTTCTCACGGCACACTAATTGAAGTGAAGGGAAGCGCAGACAATAATAATATTATCAATTATAGAAGAAATGTTGTGATGATGTTTCACATGCGACCTTACCTACTTACACAAGAGAAAACTGCTTCTGGCTGGAGAAAGGTCCAGTTTTCAGTACGAGGACATACATAACAACATAAAATATAAATATATCCACCCAGCTTTTCTCAAGTGCAAAACTTACATCTCTGCACACAAATTTTATAAATTATCTGCATTGCAAGCAATATTTTAAGCTTAGAGGAAGCTTTACGTTTACAAAGTCAAAGACAAACTGTCTAAACTATAAATTATGAACAAATGTGTCAGAAACATATACCTAATGCTAAAATATCTGCTTATAAGTACATTCTTCCATTAACACTGCAAAATTACAGAACAGAATCATTTTTGTATATTTAAGGCTATACACAGATAGATCTGCTTTTATTTTTAAGGGATCGCACACTTAACACTTCGTCTTTGCAGTTTTATTCATACACATCATAAATACTACAATACGGGTAGCTAAGTCAGTCCATCTACAAAATACACATTATGCTTTCTTTTAGCGTTGTATTTTCTCCATGTGCTTTCTCCATTGGACAGACTTAGCTGCCCTGTAATGTATACATAAATATTATGGATCATACCTGATACACATTAGTACTACGGTACAATGCATTATAACAATACTAGAATGGTTAGTAGAATGTTCCAGGAAAACTCTGCAAATCTTCTGGATGGACTGGATCTGAGAGCCAAGACCGAAAACCGAAGAGAAGAAAGCGTTCATTCAGTAGAAGCCAAATGTGTGCAGCGAATGGAGTGGAATATAATGTAATGGTTCTACAGACAAACATCCTGGCACTGAGCCAGTTAAACTTATGACCTTAGTGGCCTGGCTTGGCTTCGGCTTCTCTTTAACCAACAAAAAAACTACTTAGTTCAACCTCCCTCAGTACAAAATAGTATTCCTTACTCCATGTACTGATACTTAAGAACAATAAGTACAGTATAGCTACCGCCATGCAGTCTAGTAAAGAAGAAATAAGAGTCTGATTCAATCAGAACCGAAAAGCAAGCCAAAAGTCATACCAGTCATACCAAAGTAGAGTAGCGTATACTGGGACTGGGACACGAGGCGGGCGTCAGGCTGTACAATTTTATTGTGATCTTGAATCTGAGGGAATTTTACAGCTAGAACCAAACCAGACGAGAACCAGGCCGGAACTAACTTCAGCATCACCAACAGAATTCATTGAAGAAGTAGAGTAAAGTAAACGAAGTATCTAACTATATCAATCTAACAACATAAACATAACAATTTAAAGTACAATGATCTTGGTTGGGATAACATGCTTTCGACAAATCCGTGTAGTTCTTGTTCTTGTGTTAGAAAGTAACTCGTGTACACATATGTAGCATAAGTATTGCGTGTTTCTAATTTAGTATTCGCACAACGCATTTATTCTGTACAGCATTCGCATTACTTATAAAGGAAGATAAGCAGCTGTACTCTACTATTAGTATGTACTGATAATCTGGTTATATCAAAAATAAACACAATATAATATAGTATAGTATAACACACTATGAAAACTTGAATTATGTAAAGTTTAAAGTGTAATATATGGAGCTTGTTGGAATATGTCGTAGTCATTTGGTTACACGCTCCAGAATTGTCCCAAAAAATTAATAGTTACACAAAATGACAAGTTACTTCACGGTTTAAGTCAATGCATTGGTTTCAATCTATATTATGTAAGTATGTAGTTCTTTCAATGAGAATGAAGGTTTAAACCTGTCTATCCGTTACAGATATTTATACAGAACTTGATTTTAAACCTAAAAATGGCGTTTTTGTGCCGAATACTTTCTGTTTGCAGTTTCTGAGCTAAACTTACTCGACACAACTGTATTGGTATTTTAAGAATCTCGAGAATTGTAGCCTACGCATACAAATACTAATTCTAGGACATATATTATTCAAGTACATTTAAGTATTCCACTGTCTCATGTCTTACAATAGTTTAACTACAAAGTAAAGTTTGAATGTTTGACTTTACTAAAGCGATAAGCTTTCGTAATTGCATTTTGTACAGTGTACTGTAAGTTATGGATGCTGGAAGCTAACTAAATACTTATATATATAGCAGAATCAGACCAGAGCACATGAACATACTAAAAGGATATTATGTGGGTAGCATTAAGTACTGTACTGTCCTTTAGTAAACTAAGTGAAGTAGTACTATTTATATATGAAAGAGGTACATAGAGAGACACGCACTTTGTGACTGTCGGCTTACATTGTATCGTATCCATATCATGCATGAGAGTGGATGAAATTGGACACAGCTCAGCTTACAATGATGACTGCTTCACTTCCTTGGCAGGTCACCCGGTCTGAGTTGTCTATCCACAATATACTTTATATAAACTTCCTTTCCCCAAGCTATCCATTAGAAAGTCCAACTTTCTATCTATATACCTACTTACTTTCCTTGTTAATATTATAAGGCACTAACCTTAAAATAATATATAGGTACTTACTTGTATTCCTATATACAGTGAACATATGAATATATATACAGTGTAAACGCTATCTTCTCGCCACAGTTCGAGTTTACTAAAATATATTTCTTTCGTTATCGTTTATCTTTAAACTTCATGCGCTCTTTTGGGGTCAGGAGTAACGAGAACATTTTCTCTTGATTTAATCCGACCCGGAAAAAAAATAAGGTCATGACTTGACTTCACTTGACTTCACTCTATTATTATTCTCTTCTTTTCCTCCGCCGCGTACAAAAAGTTTCATCTGAATTTTGTGTACTTTACTAACTAACTCGCTTTATGTATTTGTGTTTGTATTTACTTATGGTTAATACATAACAGATGCAATCCGAGATTCGGGTAACATTTGTATTGTGTATGTATTATGCATACAGTATAAAGATTGTTGCCTTGTTGCCCGAGGTATATTTACTATTTACTATTTATCTTTTTGTTTGCTGTACGTATCTGAACTACTATATTGTACACATGTTTTGCTTTTGTGTTGTTTATTTCGTTCAACGTGCCATGTTGATTTGTATATTTATTTATACTTTGCTTAGAGTCGAGTGCAGGCCAACAGTTGAGGCGCATCTATAAGTATAGACAACAGATATTCTGGTATAAGTATATAATCTACGGAAGCAATTTAATCCCTTATACTTACTATAAACGCTCAAGACTCTCAAGACGCGACACGGTTCCGTTTTCTGAACCTTACAGTAAAATATTTCATAGTAAATTGACAGTTGTGTAAGTACCTATATAAATGTAAATGTAAGTTGCTTTGTAAATGTACACGACATGGGAATATGTGATGATGCAATGCACTGGGCCATTTTCACAAACTATACCTAGCTTTATAAGATAAATATTATAGTATACATATCCCAATGCTTGAAAATAACACGTTTGTTGCAACAATTTCGCCATTCTTTACTAATGAATGACTCTTTTTGTACCTACATAATATGTATATGTTGCATACAATTTTAAGGCTTAAACACAGGCAAAGAAAAATCAAGAAAATAAGATTTTTGAATGCTAAAAATTGAAATTCGTACATTAAATGTATAAAATTAATTTTGTCTCTCCGTGTTGACATTTGGATATATTAGGATTCGAATTACCATTAAAAGTTTACAAATTCTCTTAGAATTCGCAAACTATACGTAAAGTTGAAAGATTTCGTTTTAGAATTTTCAGAATGATAAATGTAGAGCAATATTATGTATAAATGTAGTATTTCGAAAGTATATGATACAGATTCTGCAGAAAGAGCACCTACTTACATACGTATATATATATATTAAGAAATACATGGATCGCAAATCCATGTTCTGGCAAAAATAGGCTTCATTTTCTTATATGAAACCTACTTTAATACCGAAATCTTTTAGGACAAGAAACTAATGAGGAATTTTGTAGGTCGTTCCTGATTCTATGGATCCAATTCTGGTTTAGTGTGGGTTTGGGTATCGCAACTTTTTCTTTATACATTCACGCAGTCGACTCCCTCACTCTCGCATTGCAATCAGAATGTAGTAGAAAGATGAGTCCCTTGAGTAAGTTATTAGTTAACCTTAGGAATATAATATAAAGATAAGGATATCGCTCATAGCATAGCTACCTATATGACATTTGTATTATTCTATATACCTATGTACATTATGGTATGGTAGACCATGTTTGTGTGCCATGTTCCTGCTCATGTTCATATTGTAATAATCACAGCAAGAAAAGCCTGCTTACTATACGTAGATAGTTTTTGTTCTTCCTAAACTACTCTCCATCAACCCAGCAATTTAATAACCAGACTTACACGTCTATCCATTTCTAGCGGTAATAAAGTTTCGCCTTAGATTTACTTTCGCCAACACCAGTGCCTTCTCTTACTAGCCGAGCCTTATGTCGTAGAATGTAATGATGTATGTTGCAGAATTTTTGACTACCCGCGCCAGTCCCACAATTTACTTTGGGTTTTCAATATTTTTTGGATGTTGCAATGTAAATGTGCTTATTGACAATGATAAATGAAAAATCCTTTGAAAGAACTTTACATACCATTAACATGTTGTTGGCATTAATTTTGTTATTTTCAGTGAAAATAAAAGATTTTCTTAAATGTGCAGTATGTAAAATGTAAAATTAGATGTAAAAAATCCTTGCTTTATTTAATGGAGGAAAGCAGGAGAAAGTAATTTTCCTATGTACATACATTCATTGGTATAACGAAATACTCTTAAGATAATTTCCAAGTGTTTATATTGCATAAGTATGCAGTGCAAATATGCAATATAATTATTGTTTTTTAAAATATATGTATCGATTAAAATATTAAATTCCCTGATTATAAAAATGCTAATCTTAAGATTAGCTACTTATTAGTACTTAACGATTTTTTGGGTCAATTTTATTATTCTCCATAAATTTGTGCAATGAGAAGTTTTCTTTGAAAAGTTGGACCCTAAAAACAGTCAGTGCAAATGTAAGTTTAGCACACAACTTTGTCATTGTTTCAGATTTTGCTTTATTTTTAACATAGTCAAAGTTTTCTGTCATATTTGTCATTTCAATCAATTAGGCTCAGTTTTTAGCTCACCACACAGTCAGAATTGTAGATCATTGATTTAAAACTAATTTAAAGTCACAATTAGACCCAATTCACATTTATTAATTAGTGAAGAAATTCAGACTCTTAAGGCATCACAATTTCCGAGAAAGGTATAGGAATGGTATTCTTATGGATCATTCTCAGAAGAGAGCTGTCGCCGATACTTTCTTTACACATATGCTATTCTGCTCCATACCACATACGTACAGATAAACTTATTATTAGGAATAATTACTACATACTGCAGCATCTGCTTGCCCAACCCACGATATACCTATACATGGCTTTCATCTTCACGAGAAGTCCCTCCTGAAATTCCATCAAATTCGTACACTTTATTACGTACCTACACTAAAACGCCAACACTTCCGTTCCTAGATAAAGTATATGTACCTAGCTACATACTTTCTAGCTAAGATTTTCTAGTTCATTGTATTACCTATAAGAAAATACGATACTTATATTATATTATATAGTACACTTTCTGTTCAAAATAATAGCAAACACGCACTATGGTAGGTATGTATTTATGAAGGAGAAAGTTCAAAACCTAAGTATTGGAGATCATGTCGTTTTCTCCTTTCCGCCTGTTTATTATTATTGCATTTATTTTATAGACAATTAAGGCATTTCTCAAGAACAAAGTTGAAAATAGTGCTCACTGTATTAGAAGGTATCTTATCTATATACTCAAACCATTTCCTTATTCAATAATAGTTAGTTAGCACAGTATCTTATATAGTACTAAGTATAACACACTATGATATAATTGCCAGAACCTCTCGGTAGTAAAATACTATAAGAATATAACAAATGTAAAGCAGGAAGATCCATAATATTGGTGATTGTCAAGGATAAGATACTCAGGAAATAAAGTGCACTGGGAGATCAGCCCAAACCTGAGGGTTGATATTTTGCATATTTGAGACATTTTATACATAAGTTGGCATTTCCTGAATACTTTTGCAAAATTGTTGTAAAGTAGCAAATTATTTATGGCCTTTTTTTCAAATGGTTACTGAAAAATTCTTAAGGGCTAGTAATTGTTAATATATGGGAATGGGAACCTGGGGTCGCATTTGGGCACTTATTTAACACGTGTAATATATTTTTATCCTAGTTTCAAACTTGTAGACTTTGGCCTTTTAGCATTTTAATATTTGCATGGATATTTTCAGTTCAGGTTTTAATTTCCGAAGCAGAAGTAAAGCTTATTACATCGCATCATATCATTTATTCCTATCGTTTTAGTTTTAAGCACTCAGCAGATTATTATGATTTCGAATGCCAACAACGCATATTGCCACATTCTGGGCAGCGAGATAGGAGTTAGGATGTTAGTAGCAAGGAAAGTGAACTAGTATGATTTGTAGCATATATATTGTTATAATTATTCTCACCGAATGAGTGGTAATATGCACATAATCACCAACATTCTGCTCCAGGTTCAAGATGGCCTTATACCAATCCCAAACGAATAATTAAGTCACAAATTGTCAAGATAAGGTTTAATCGTATGTAATAATATGCCCTAGCACTTAGCCTGTAATTTGATTAGTAGAAATGAGGAGTGTAGCCAGGTTACGTTCGTCTGCTTTAGGAACACACATTATATTTCATGTCAATTTCAGATCTTGTTTAGCAACACAATCTAATGGAATGGTTGGATTAACTACTCATCGTCAGTTTTAATGTAAACTGCAGTGAAAGAGAAATGCACAGCGGGTGCCATGTGAGATGCTTTCTCCCATCCCTCAATGTTTCTGTCCTACTGTGACCATATTATTAATCGAGATAATATTTTTCCGTTACCAAAACGGACTACTCTTTGTTTCACCAAAAACTAACTTTTCTAATCACTACATTATTTGTGCGAGTTAGTCTTCATAAATGAAGAAAGAAATGAAGCATAGCATAACTAAAGGTTAAACGTGTCCATATGATTTTTATATAACCACTTTTGTAATCATTGCATGTAGTATCGTTGTAACAACCGGGCAAACCCTTCCTTAAGGTGCAACTTGCGTGAGTATTCTCTCTACTTACTTAACTATAATATCAATATCACCATTCTGATATTGGAAACATTTACTTCGGTTAAACATAAATGTTTGTACCTATGAATGTTAAGCTTCTAGTGCTGATATTATTCGCTTCTCTCTCATTTACACAGCCTTACTCGCACAAATAATTTTTGCAGACACAGTCTGGTTTGGTGATGCAAAGAGTATTTTTTGGTGACGGAAAAAATACATACCTTATTAATCTACATATTTGTACATGGTATAAGTGTATCTGCCGTTTACAATTTGAAAATATGTAATACGTAGCATATGTGATAATAAACTCAACCGCACTGGTAATAATGAGCCAAACTCATTCCAGAATTCCAGTTTTGTTCCATATCAACCTACCATGCTTATCCACAGCTACGTATTGGCAATTTTGCAATGCAAGTAGATTTTATTAGATTGCCTCCGGCTTTTTTCTTGATGAATGGCAAAATCGCCGTATTCCTATTCTCATTTGCCCTTTTGCCGATTCGACTACCTACTTATCGTAAAATTTTCTGCAGAGACTCATAGCACATATGGTCCACATCCCATCCTTCATGTTTTGACAGAGACGACGGTAACTGCAACATCTGCTCTTTAACTACTAAGTATATAGGCTCTTACACATTTGAATTAGAATGAGATTTTTGACACTATTGCGTCTTAATATCACATTGTGTTCCTGGCAGACAAAAGAAGTGGGATGGGAACTAAATTGATGTCTCTCCCGTCTCCCAGCTCATTATTTTTAAAGAATATGCAGAAACTAATTGATTTCCATCGTGTTCTAAATATGTTAACATATGCGATGTTTGCAATTATGTGATATACTTATTCATGGGTACGACGGGTTGACGTTGACACCATAAATATAGTGCATAGTATTCACTATATGTTCTCATGTTATTGCCTTACTTTGGGTTTGGGTAATGGGCCCAAGTAATTAAGCTTTGATAATCTCTTAGCACAAAAGATGCAAAACACTACGCATTAATTCAAAGTTTTAATACTGACAGCAATATTTGCCTAACAAAAAGCTATAAATTCATATTTATGTAGATTTGTTCAATTTTCCAATGTGTTTGCAATTTAACTACTAAATAGTGTGTCAAATAATTAATATTTACAACTTACTTTCCGAAGTCCGAATTTTCTAAATACTTATGCTACTAGTATATGAACATGCCAAAGAACATACTGAATTATATATGGTGGACAATATATATGACACTACACTGTAGCGTTAGTTAATTGGCCTTGACCTTGTTATATAATCTGTAGTTTCCAATATACACAGGTACTTGTAATACCTATATAATTATTGCTATTTACTTCCACAATCACAATCACAGTATCCACTTACATAATTAACAGAGGAGTAGAGAAAAGAATCAATTTGCAATTTAATGTGCTGTATTAGAGTAACTTAGCTTCAATTCAACTTTGGATTAATAAGCGAACTTTCACTGCTATTTAATGTTCAGTTTAGGAAATGCAATTGTAGCTTTGGCCTTGAACGATGGCTTAATTTGACTTTTATCTAAATAAGCTCCCAAGGTCCAAGCCAAGTAGTTCCTAGTTCATCAGTTCTTCCCTCATTTTATGTTCAACCCTTTATTGCTTCTTTCTACTGACAATTGAGTGCACTTTTGACTTTACAGACCATTATTCCTTAATACTTAAGAAGTCAAATAGTTTTCTGACATTATGGAGGAAGTTTTAATCTCCTTAAGGCGGCTATAAATCTTCTACAATCTTTCTCAATTGGAATTGGAACAAAGTTCGGATTGAATTATGGCTCTGGGGTGGGGTTATGTGATGGGTCTGCAGTTGACATTCAAAAAAGCACGATTTTGGTTTAGACTACTTATACACAGAGCGGCAAACGAATGAATGCATGCACATAATATATTTATACATTGCATTTATTGTTATGTTGCTAAAAAAATGTAGGCATGCATCTCAGAGTGCCCCACATGGAGAAATCGAGGGGAAAGTTGTAGGTATTTGGTATTTAGATATGAAAAGAGAAAACGTTAGGTAGGTATACACAGTGTTAATCGAAAATGCACGTAATCATATTCATTTCTATCTAAAGTTACAGATATAACTTAATTTGTCTGTAAGTTATCTTAAATAACCTTTTATAGGTCTAATGCCATAATTAAGTTTTCCCGATAGCGTCAATTATGAAAGAAGTACATACATAACCAACTAATTGATGTAATTTTAACATGAAAGGGAAAGCGTGACAATGTCAATTAGATCTAGCGATGTATTCTGTGTCACCATGCATTGTTTGTCAGAAACAATTCAAGTAACTAGGAAATCCATTTACACGAAATGAAATGCACGCAGAAAATAATATTTAAAATAAATATTTAGTATGGCACACAGATAAATTACATCATTTCCAAAATTCCAACCCTCTATTCTAGCTTGAAATCATTAATGCGAAATAAATGAAAAGATCTCCAATTTTAACTGCAATTTGAATCTCAAAGCTAAAAGATGTTTCTTTGTACTTATAATAATCTACTATACCTACCACCTAAAGATACAATTACGTTTTTCTGCGCAGTGAAAGTTGTGGAAAGTTAGTATTTACATTTTAGCTGCCGTATGTTATTGTGTGGGTATTTGTTTATCCAAGGAGATACAATATCACTGTTTACGTAAATGTTCTTTGTTCCTCGAGTTGTCCTTGTAATGAGTGTTTTGCAGAATCTGGTTCTGGGTCTGGTAGTCTGCATTCATTTGGTTGTTGATATTTGATTCTCAAACAACGATGAAATGTAATATCCTCAAACTTGAATTTGTTTTTGATCTAAACAAAATTCTCAGAAGAGGAATATAATTTGATTTAGCTAAACTCGTTATGGAGCAGTTACATTTTACTACTCTGAATATGTTGGCATTGCCAAATTCATTACGGCTTTCGAGTTTTCTAATTGTTTTTCTTCTCCAGCCATCCCTGTGCAATACGATACAATAATTTCCCTTCATTGTAACTCTATACACAAAATCTCATTCAAAGTACTCCACTATCTAATTTAATCTAATGATTCAGAATCACAATGTTGTTTTTTTAGCTTAAAGAGACTGGAATTGTTTGTAGAGAACTGTTTTTATGTAAAGTCTACTTTAGCTACATTCTGCTGCGCTTGGCTGACTTAGCCAAACAAATAAATTCCAAAAACTTCAAAAGGATATCGCATCATGTTACAGATTACAGCTAATACATGCAATGCACTCCTTTCTCTCCGAACTGTTTACAATTTATTATACACTACAGATAATTTAACCAATGCAGATATGCTAATTGCTTAAATTGCAAAATTATACAACCCAACGGTTACGTATGTAGCAAATCACATAATAATGAATAGAATAATGAAGAAACAAATATATTCCAAAGGATAAACTTGCAAATAATTGTCGTTAGCTAACGAAGAGATGAAATGTGCAAGTAAACAAAAATATTGCTTACACATCCGCATTGTTAACAGCAGTAAATCCCTATAAACCTGTCTTTCCTCTTGTGTTGCAAGGTTTTGTCCTTCTATTTTATTATGGAACATACCTAAATAGTATTAGCGAAGGGAAACAACACTGGAAATCGTCTTGCAGCACATCACAGTCACTAAGCACGCACTTCAGTGCAGAGACATAATGTTGTACAATGGATGTATGATGATGTGGATTTACGCAAAGACCATTATTTCTATGCATTATAATGCTGTCAACTAAGTTTGAAGGATGAACGCATCTAGTAGTAGTGTAGTAGTGTATGCACATATCATGTTACGTTGAACTTGGAGATAGGAGAATGAGCTTTACATGGAAATCTGTGTAAATGTTCACTACACATATTTTACTACACATAAAAATATAAGAAGCACCCTACTGCATGCACACCTTATCATGTGTAAGTAACTTACTATTATTTTGATATAGGTATATGAAATAGCTATAGCTTACATAATCATTTTACCTACCGAATATAACTACTAAAGATGCAAGATGCAATAAAGAGACAGAAATATCGAATTTCTTATAACAGTAAAACAAAAAGGCTGAAGTTGAAGGTATTCCATGTTTGTAAGACTACTGTATATTGTACTGATATATACTGGCACTATAATAATGAAGAACAATGTGTTTGTCATAAAAGACGCTTTTTATTTGTATACATGCATAGTATATAGGCTATCCTAGTAGTGAATGAAGAATAGAAAACTGGAGCAAACACAATCTAAGAGAATATAAGTATTATGATGATATTTAAGATACATGGTTCATGACTATGGAAGATAAAGCCCACGAAAAAGGCAGAGACACGAAACGATACAAAAGATATGGAGCCAAGTCAAGCACTAGACTGCACACTGCAAATAAGTGATAAGTTTAGCCGATGGGCACTTCTACGAAATCTCCTGCTACAGATAATGCTAAACTATTGGGAAAGGAGACTCTCCTCAACTCAAGTGCATTAAATCAATGTGATGAAAAAAGGAAAGCCAGAATCCTTGCTCCGATTTTTTTGTTAAATTAGATCACAGTTATCGTTATCACATCAGATCAGTGTTAGTGCATCGCAGTGGACTGCTAGATCAAACCACCAAACCAAACACCATCCCAAAAAGATATTTCTTAGTAGCCAATGCAATGGCCACTTTTTTGACCGTGCCGTGGGGGATTCATCTTCTGGTTGCATATCGAATCTCGAGGATGAAATTATTAGTTAGGCATCGGACCGAACATCCCCGTGGACAAGGATCCAATGTAAAACTTCTTAGTAACAGTCTTTCGTATCGTATCATCACAGTAAATGTAAGTATATGTAAGTAAATCAAAACGTATAAGGAGTAAACGCATGATAAAGATGAAAGATTTTGCTACAAATGAGCTTACTATTAGTTTATTGCAACAAAAATGTACCGGAGTAGTATTGAGTATGGTAGTAGTTAATTAATTTAGTCTACACAAATAACAAGGTTTGTAGGGCACTTCGTAATCCTAATCTCCTTGTGCGTTCATAGTTTTTCAACACTGCCATTGAGGTTCACTGCTTTCCACGCTCCATTTCCACTCTGTCACTTCGTTTCCCTTGATTTTCAGCTGAAATAAACAAAATAATCTTTTATAGTTGCTAGATTGATTGCATTTGGTGTTTTCCCACACACTTAATATTATCTTAAACTAATTGCACTACTTATAATGTGTATAGCTTAGTTTTTGGTAATTTAATTACAGTATATCTGTATAGATGAAAACAGGGCAGAATAATTTTAGATAAGAAATGTATAATAAATATTTACACATATTTGCGAAGTCTTTTATGCGTCAAGGAATCGGCCACTGACGGGGGAAGGGCCGCCGGTTTGCTATTTCTCTTAACTTTTTGTTTGGGATCGAGATTTTTGTCGTAGCCACTCTTGTGCAATGTAGGCCAGTTTGCAGACTTATTCTTTCCATTGCCCGGACCACGTTCGGCGGCGGCGGCTTCGAGGACAACAAGCGGATCATCAATCATAATTGCCATAGATTCATCAACTTTTGGAGTTGATGGAGCAACTGGAGTCTCAACTGGATCAATGTCAGGAGGAAGAGACAATTTCACTTCCGTGTAAGGAAGTTCTTCAACATCCAGGGAGTGCAAATAAGCTTCGTCTCGACACGGTCCGTAAGTGCAGAAATTTTGCATGTAGATAAGTGCCATCAACAAGGAGCAAATCAGCACGAGGACGTAAACTGCTTGGTGGGCTTCATATGCGGCCATTGTATTGCGTTCCAGATGTGGGTAGCATCCCTTAGAAAACAGTGAAAGATATTTCGTTATTCAAAATATTAGGTCGCTGTGCCCTAATTTTAATTTCTTGAAAATCTTGAAGTGATTTTTACTCTCAAAGATTTAAGCGAAATATTTCCATATTTATGACGGAGAAATACTTCTCAATACTACAGCGCACTTATATTGTCAAACTTAAAAATCCTTACTATCGTATTAATATAAGTGGATAATGGTGGATCTGTTGAATTTTGTGAAGCCACGGAATTTTGAGAAGCAACCGAATTTCGGGAAAGCCAATGTGTACAGATCAACGAATTCTTCTTTTTCACGCAACAAGTTTTTGGAACATCTTGACCTGTCATTTTCTTGTACTCCAAGTCTGCATAGTCCGTGTAATTATAAACGCCGCAGCAATTCTAAAGGGAAATGATAGAAGATTTTTATTTTTGCTACTTTCCCCATTTGCCTAATTATGAACATTTATTTAAAGGAATAAAATATGAATATGAATTAACTCAGATTTTAAAACTTGACATACAAAATCATCTTCTGTTTTTGACAGCCAACTCGGAATTAAACCCTTTCGTTCTTTCATAAACGCCGTAATGATTTCCAAGGTGTCAGATTCTTTTGGTGGATGTGAAGCAGTCAAGTCCTTTGTTATCGTGATTCCATAAATAGCGGCTCCTGGAATGCCAAATCCCAATGGTAGAATAAACTGGGATAGTTACGCGTCAAATACCGTTAATGGAGGATAACACAATTATTAACATCATTAATAGACCTGATTAGTGTGATTACATATGAATTCTTACACAGAGACAACAAAGAATGTGTGTAATATCACATTTCACAAAGATGCATCCTACAAAGGACATCCCCACATTTATAAAACATAGTATTTTGAGTATTTGTGTCGCAATTCTGTAATTCGGAGTATGGATCACATATCTTTCTTCAAAAATCCCAATCCCAATTGCATAGGATAAACAAATTAACTGCAAGATATTCAAAATATTTCATTATCTATTCATTTCTTGCACTAGAACACTAATTTAATGTACAACTACAATTTGCATTAGACCATTAACAATAAATCATTGTAGTATATATACCAATATGTAGTCAAATAACAAATGGTCCTCAAACGTAAAGAAATATAATAATTAACTATATAGTACATGATTAGTTGACACATGTAAAATACTATTTACAAATAGTGTATCAAGTAAATATTAAATACTTTGCTTTCTCTTTTTGTACAGAAACACAATTTAAAACTTTCCAAATTGCTGTAGTTTAAAGTATGTACACATTTTATGGACACACTAATATAGGCTTTTTTACTAGCTTATTTACCCAAACGATCCAATAGAAAGCACATGATACTTTAAATACAGAAGACATTACTTCCTATCCATGGATAATCAATCCTATACGTAAATAAATAAGTTTCTCGCAATTTTTATTGTAAAATTAGATAGAACACAGAGGATCCAATCTACATACAAAAATATACTGTTGTAAAGCAAATTGCAACTTTGATTTTAAATATAGAAATCAAGGCTATTTATATGGGAAGTTGCAAGAGAAAATTCATAAATCATAATATTACCCTCAGTTCTACCTCTGATACACCTTATTCATATAACAAACATACTATGGAATTTCCATAGTGATTGGATGTACGGATTTGTGGAGACTTTCTACTACTTTTACATGTAATAAAAATCTCAGACTAACTTGTGTGCATAGTAGACCTTCCCTTACATATCGCAAGATAAAAAGTTAAGAAATATTGATAGTGATAACACTACAGACAACCTTTATTGACTTTCCAAATGGATTTCCTTGGGTTTAGAGTTTAAACCTCACGGAGCCGTCTCCATATAAAATGTTTACTTAGAATAGTGCAACTCTTTTCAGTTTATGTGTATGTGTGTGTTAAAAGTACTTAAATTAAAGTATGTTGTTGTGTGGTCCGGTGTGTGTTAAGTAAGTAGGTTGAGTGCTGTAAAGACTTAGGGTGATGTTTTTATAAGAGAGTAGATTGTTTGCACGTATTGTGGGAAAAGATTATGAAAGATCATGAAAGGCTCATTACATTCCATCCAAGATGTCTCAAGGTTTCTACATTTATTACAAAGCTACAAAAGAAGAAAGTCATAAAGTGACTCCCCACGGACTTTCTCCTCATATCATCTTAAAGCCTGTACGTTGAACAACATAAAACGCCCACTGCACTCTACTATAGTAAATAGCTTACATTATAATGTCCTAGTATATATTTATTATGTTATGTGTTTAAGTTAGTTGTACTAGTCTACATGCAAATAAGTCAGACCAGGACCAGATAGAGGGACTTGGACAAGACAGACAACAACAAAAGCTCAACACTTCCTTAAAGTCCATTCTGTCTGTAGATAAGCCTTTTATTTTGTATTACGAAAACCTGAAAATGACTCCATCCTTTCTTCCTTCTTCTTTTAATAAATAGAGAAGAGAGATGAAATTCTTCATTGGCGTAGCCTGAAATTGATTTAAAAAGGGATCAAGAGCTACCTATATCCTTCAATTCAGAAAGGGTGTATGTAAATATGTAAGTAAGTCCCTAAACTTCTTAGAAATACGCGTACGTGTGAATACTCGAGTCCCGAAGGTACAATTTGAATGTAAAGCTCTTTAAGTTCTCAACTTTGAATTGCACAGTCATTTCCTTTCTATTTAGGTTCAGGGAGAAAGTGCTTCCTCTTTGCATCATCTCAGTTATTCTACCTATAATGTATAATGCAAAGAATTTTGTAGATAATATGTGTTTACATGTATGTACTTATTACATGGTTTGTCAATATGAACTTCTCATCAGCTCGTACAAGTTCTTATAGGCTTAGGTGGTAGTGAAATCTGGTGAAAGTTGCTCACTGAGCCTTTCTAGTCTACCCTGTAGAATTATATTTACATTTTACTTTATATTTTGCCTCTTTATGTAGTATGAGTCTACAGATCGTCAAAATTTGAAGGTTTCATGGTAAAAGCTTTCACCTGGTATGAGAATACGTTTTCATCTGAAAATAAAAAGAAAACAACGACAATTTTACTAGTGTTCCTTATATTTGTACCGATCTGTAATAATGTGTGGGTATATTTTATACGCATTGGGTTTGCAAGATTCTTTCATAAGGAACAATAAGAAATAAAAGTATATGCATATAAGCAAAAACATTTCTGCAGGTAAAGTGTGCGTAATAAATACTAAGCCTAGTCTTTTGAATACGAGAGCATGAAACATGAAGAAAAATTTAAGAGATCAACAGTTAGTAGCAAACAATAAGGAAATAAGTGTAAACAAAACCTGCTCTATATCAGAGTACCTATTGGAACACTATTCTTCCCAAAAGTAGTGAAAATACCTAAGAGTTTATTTATGCTACACCGGAGTCATTGTGCCCATAAAACTGAACCGGAATTCCCAATACTCTTTGTTCCCGTTTTTATACCAATGAAAACAAATAGGTATAAGGAAAACACACTTGCAGATAGATACATAATTTATCATTTACATTACGTTTGCATTGTTTGCATTACACCACCGCTTAGAGCTTACTCGGTGTGTAATATTCACTATTTCAACTTCTTTAAACACTTTCATTTTCATTGTACGTTTTTCGGAAACCATATCATGAATTGTGAAAAAGGAAAAGCAATGAAGTTTGCTGCTCAGGGAAAAGGTTCTTACAAATTCGTTTAATTTTTAATTTTTGGAATTGCTTCTTGCTAGAAGAAAGATGTTTAATGTACCTATTTGTGTTCCTTAATAATACATCCTTTATGGAAGCTCCTTTATGGAATTCCATTTTCAGAGTCTCTGGAATCCCTAACTCTAAGATCCGAATGCTGTATTTAACAGTTGTCAAATTTTATTGCAAAAAATGATAAAAAGTATCTATTTCCATAATTTTAAATGAAATTACCAAAAACGATTTATTTATTTAGATTTAAATAATTTACTAGGAGCTAGGAAATTAAATAAACTAAGAGCTAAAAAATTTTGGAAACGGAAAAAGTAAGGGGATTCGGCTGTTCATGACAAGTCATGGGAAAACTGCAGCTCTGTAAAGGAAATATATTCCAAGCATGTAAAGATGTGATAATAATAAGACACATAACCCTTAAGAGAATTCTTTGAAGTGAAATGCTAGATATTTCTCACAGCTCACATTGCATTCTCAAATAGGATCTCTGAACTATAGGTAGTTATTTACGGTTATTACATTTGGCAAAGACAACATTTTGAATTTTCAGAGGACTAGGATGTTACTGCGAAGAATGTGAATCCACTTTCCCCACTGTAATATTCTTGGACAGATTAAAGAGGCAAATAGATTTCTTGCTTTCCGAACAAAATGCCAATTTGTCAAAAATGGTTTACCAGTTGTGGCCTAACTTTCTTAAGTGCACTTACTTTCCCTTAACTGGACTGTTCATTTCTTGTTTAACTCAATCCATTGGAGTTTCTTGTTTGTTTGTAAGCTTTATTCCAAGTGAAGTAAAGAGACACGTTATGGTATGATATTGTAAAACTGTAAAAATGTTTTTTTTTGATATACTGGACAGGAAAGTAAGTAAGTTGTGGGATCTGAAGCCACAAAACTAAGTTTCTAGGTTATTATACTCAGGGTCCACATGGACAGTAAATCGTATTTCTTCACAGTCTCTTCTCACTCTCCCTTCCCTCATGGGAAATTCTTGTAAAGATGTCCGTGTCGCTGTCACAAACAGAATTCTTCTCATTGCAAACACAAAACTCGTAGCAATATCATGACATGAAAGTAACATTCCCAACTCTTCGTGCATACTAACAAACAGAAAACAAACCTATCATATTTTCATTCTTACTTTTTACAATGCACTTGCCAAAAAATCCTACAAATTGGTTGCCAAACTGTGTAAACTTTATGTAGGTATGACTTACACATGCATGCACAAAATAATATGTAAATAAGTTCTAGTTTTCCAAGTGTATTTGAAAATCATCCTTTTAAGTTTTAAATGAAGGTCATTTACTGAACTAATCAAGATCAGGATATCACTATCACACTATTAGTGCATCTGGGATTAAGTAGAAGTATAGCGTAGAAGAACAGAACAAAGTTCGAATTGAAAGGATGTTACCACACAAGGCAAACTTATACAGACACTGGGCAATAGTTATGTAAACCAAGATGAACGTTTTTGTGTTATATATAATACTTCACATATTATCGATGACTACAGCATTACCCTAGTTTTATTGATCAAACTATTAACTCCTCCATAGAAATGCACCCTACCCTACCCTAGATACTACAAAAGGATTATAGCTGGGCTGGGATTTTACGTTATGCTTCGGGATCCACAGATTATCTTGAATTTAGTAAAATTTCTAGAATTTAAGTGTGATAATAAATACTGAAATCCACAGTGTTGTAGGCTAATCAGGAACCAAGGCAGAAAGCATATAAATGATGACAGAGGAAGAGAGACCGACATCAAAATATAAGCAATTGTGTGCGTTGGCCGAAGCTCTTTCAAGAAAATCTCATTTTACAGCAGAAGAGGTAAGTATAACATCAACATCCCTGTGATGTGATGCATTATTTATTTCGTAAATAAATCAGTTCACATATTATGTCATATTTTATTACTTTCACCGTTGCAAACTTTCACCACAATATTTTATCCATCATAATATTATTGCTATCAAGGGAAATTTTGTACTACAGATATTATACTTCTGTGGGTGCTGTCTTTATATAATGTAATCCTATCTCTCCTGGACAAGGACCAAACAATAAAATAGACAATACGTCATGCGGAGAAAGCACTGTTCTCTAGATTTGTTAGTAATATATTATCTACCATGGTTGGCACTTATACCTTATTATGTGCTACATCTTATAATCTATGTATAATAACTTTTTTATTTCATGGATTCCAGACTCGTGCATTACTTGTTATGTACTCAAGAGCGTCTACAGCTGGAAAAATGGATCGGCTTCGCTTTCGAGAATTAATGAATACCACCTTTGACATAACGGATGACCTAATGCTCGATAGAATTTTTCGAGCTTTTGATCTCAATAATGATGCCTTGGTAAGCTCAAATGTTTTTAGCAAAACAGGTTACCAAATACTTGTCTAACTCTTGAAGTTTACATACAATTCCAACTGGCCTAATTTGCAAATTAAAGATTGGGGATTCGGAATGGATTCTTGGTCTCTCAGTCTTTCTCCGGGGAACTCTTGAAGAACAAATCAATTTCTGTTACTTCGTGTACGACATTAATGGAGATAGGTCTTTGGCACGAGACGAGCTCTACCATTGTCTGAAAAATTGTCTTATGAGAACATCTGGGATCGAAGAAGATATAGAAGAAAGTGTTAAGGAAATTGTGGAGATTGCTATGAAAAAACTCGACGTGGATAAAAATGGGCAAATTACATTTCCCGATTTCCAAAATGCTGTTATTGCAGATCCCCTTCTGCTAGAAGCCTGTGGGCCGTGTCTTCCTACTCCGAAAGCTGTAGCAAGTTTCTTTGCCAGTTTGTCCAATTATCAAATTACTGGCAAAGTTAACACGGGAAAATCTAATGGCAAAGCAAAGTTTGGGGAAGGTAGAAGTAGAAGGAAAAGTTCCATTAATTTTCTTCGGCTGTGAATCTTCATTCCAATATCGCTCTACCTTGTATACTGTATAGGCATGTATTTATGCTGTAAATTGGGATACACAACTTCCGGTATGCTGGTATGAAGCCCTAATTAAATCTAATACTACAAATTAAACATAGCTAAACATACGATCGCAAAAAATAAACCATGAGTAATAGAAATGGCAATGCAATGTTATTATACAAAAATACATGGCAAACTTTAATCTAGAAAATTGATACTAATCCTAATAATTATTTCCAAGAAATATATCGAAGGAAATTATTATTTTTTAATTTTAAACTACTGATAGTAGAAATGCTTCCTACTTGTAATGTAATGAGTATTGAATAGATGGATATTCAATCGGCAGCACAGTTTTACTTTACAGAATAGAGCAAGACACGTTCAGTTTATTGCAAATTAAAATGTATAGGTAGATAAGATACATATTATAATGCAACTACTTATCCATTGAATATGGTTACAAAAGAAACTTGTGAATAGTATATAATACAACTCGATTTTACTTACTTAAAAATAAGATAATATTTTATAAGACCAAATACTTGCTGGTGCTGATCTGCACTGCAACATTTCTGAAAATCATATCAGCAAAACCAGCATTGTACACTTGTCACTTATCAAAGTACAGTAGCGGCGATTAAACTTAAAACTTTTGTAAAACTGAGTTTCACTTATTCACTTCATAAATTTAGCATCGTTGTCAGACAGCAATTTGGCGGAAGCCTTAGCATCCAAAAAGAGACCGGCAATTTCCTCAATATCTTCTTTAGCTATCTTGGTTCTTCCGTTAATTTTCGCCGCTACAGATGCAGGGGTTAGAAGTTGCACAGCATAACGCAGAGTTGTTTTCTCACCGACATCTCCTAAGGCAACCATAGCCTCCGGTTCAATTTCTAATCCTTCAGTCTGTGCCCGGATCGTTAAGATCTTAAGCATCTCCTCCTTGTTGTAGGGACAAGTTTTGACGATAACAAGACGATCCAAAAGATCCATTGGAACCCCATGAGGAGAAACAATATCTTCCGTTCCACGAATACTACAACGACCACGATTTGTTGCAAAGATCACAATTGGGGCGAGAGCACTTTCTAGAGCCCGCTGAAGATAAGTAAAACACTCCAGATCCAGCATATGCACTTCGTCAATGAATAAAACTCCAGGAACCAGTTCTGCTATTCCTTGATCAATGTAACGATTAACAACCTTATTGATTTCTTTCCTAAGCTTGTCAGTAATTTCGGTTTTCTTTGGTTTCATGAGCTGGCCAAGCATTGAGAGGATATCTTGACCCCCTTGGGGCCTTGCATTAGCTACGTCCAAATCATGAAGAGTGACATCTTGAACTATTTCTTTCTTCTTGTGAACTTCGCCTTTTGGCAATGGAACATAATCTTCAGCTTCCAGATCATACTCTGTGGCATAAACGTCACTTCTTCCTTGTCGCTTGACAGCTCCAGAATTAGCTTCGATGTAAATTACGTCACCATCGTTGACTTTCTCCTTCTGAAGTGATTCGTAAATGGCAGGATCAAGCTTTAATTGTTTTGTCCCCTTGGAAGTCTTTAGACCTATTATAACATGGCTAATTGATTTTCCATAACCCCCAATAGGATTTTCCGTTTCCAAAGGAGTTATTTCTGTGACTTCGCCTTCATAGATTTCCTTTGTTTCTTTTATTCTCAAACCAATTGCTCGCCGAAAGTTCTCCATCAATACTTCAGTTTTCTTAATCTCGCTAGAGTACACTTCGGAGCCAACCATTGGGCAAAATGGAACTTTCGTGCCTAGATCGTGAGATATTGCCAATGCGATTGCAGTTTTTCCAGTTCCAGGAGGGCCAGCCAAAAGAATAGCTCTTCCAGCCATTTTTCTTCCCTTGATCATATCTACAATTATTCCAGCAGCTTCTCTTGCCTCTTCCTGACCAACAAGACCTGCTGCTTGAGGTTGAGGTACACCATTTTCATCCAAACCCAATCCCTTGACGTGGGTATGAGCTGAAATTCGCTGAGTTTTAGCAGTACTTCGAACTTCCTCAATCTTCATGGTGGAATTCAATCTCGGATCGATTAGGTAGTCAAAAAAATGTTAACTGACGGTGGAGGTAGCTGCACAGCTCGTTATCTAGTAAAAAGAACAAATAATTACTACCATTACTTCAAAATTAAATGAGCTCCTAAATTATAATAAAAATATTTTATCCGCCGTGTAGACATCAAATAAAATGCGAATGTACGATTACAGCTAACATAAACAGCTGTGTTCACTGGCTACAGCTTAAAAGGATCTTTTTTAAAAACTTTTATCATTCATTCTTATCATATCATCTCGCCACTCGTCGCGAACAACAAGTATTATCATTACACCATTTAAGTAAATTTCTCTTGGTAAACAATTTTCAATTTTGCAATGGGTAATAATACTAAATGGCAAATAAAAGTAAATAAGACTACGTCAATGGATGTGTGTAAAAATTAATTGCAAAATACAAAATAACAACAAAAATTGAATTGCTAACTTACTTTGAGTGAATTCTATTTAATCTTCAACACGCCAATGTGATTTCCGTCCAACTTCAGATGATTTCCTTCGATTTTTATTTCATCAAGCAAAACCTAAAATAAAGTGACAAGAAATGGAAATTAAAACGTGAAGTTCAAAACTTCGAATCTAAAAACATTCAACATTATTCGACGGAGATAAATAATTTACCGATACAAATAAAAATAATATATTATTACAATGCTGGCAATTTCAGAAAATAAAATGTTACATAAATTGAACTCTGACCTTTTTTACTCGTGTCACAATCCCAGATGACGACGGGAAACGAAATAGCGATGACGAAAAAGAGGGGGACACAAATTGCGATGCGGATGTAAAAAGTTTAGCGATCAAACAACGTGCTTGTTGTTATGGATTTGCCAAGCTCATCGTATAACAGAGACTAATTCTGGAAACCGGCAAAATGGGCAATTTTGAATTGGAATGAGTGCGAGGGTGAGGAGAAGTGAGACCATGTGAGATTCTCTCTCCTCTGTTAAAAGTTCTCATTTAAAATGTTTATGTATCTATTCTACTCTGTATAAATCTCAATTTCTAATTTACATAATAATTAATTGCAGTTTACATTATAAACATTACGTAATTACGTCACGCATGGATATCGACGAGTTATTTATTTATTATGGGGCGTCTGCTTGTACTTGTAAGTAATAATAATAATATACCCTCTATAAAACTACTAACATTATGCATACCATTTTTAACGTTTACTTACTTACAGTCACAGTGATTATTTACATGATATGTATTTACACTAATACATATAAAACTTAAAGATATTTATGTGTAGTAAGTAGCTAGTAGGTATAAGTTAAGTATGTTATGCATTATTATTATTTATAGTCGTTCAATAAGTTGTAACTAGATAAACCGAACGCTACATTACACTTATCAGTATAATAATTAAATAAAGTCAAGTCATTCATTGTCATATTTATGTATGCAATTAATTGTCATGTCATTTCAGCCATAAGAGAGTTAAGTATGTATATGTACACAATTACACATCATATCAGTTTATCTCTTCATCATCTGACGACCAGCCGTCGATGGCCGAGGAGAGTTGAAAAATAGGAGCAAGAACGGAGCCAAGGACACGATCTCTAAACTAACTCTCCAATCTAGTAAGTAAAGTAAAGTAACCTATATTTTCTATTTGTCCGTCAACGATAATTATCTTTATCTGGTTCTCTGACTACTTTACTTCTCTTCTAATGTCTAATATGCATAATGATAATGATATGTAATATGTATGTACCTATATACGGTATGATCTGTACTTGAGACTTTGAGACGGTTTCATTCATGCCTTCTATATACTGTAGGCAAGTGCAAGTGAAGTTTGGTAAATTAATTATTGTACATCTCTTACACAAACACTAATACAGTAATACAGATCATAAATTAAATCAGTCTTCTCCACGACAGCAGTTCAGTAATTCTTTAACTGTCAGTACTTTATTTGGATTAAGTAATAGCAAATAAGGGTGCCAAGACCAAATCTTGGGATTGGGATTAATAATATTATATAATATATTCTGCGTATGGAAACCTACATAATTTCACATTTTTGCATTCATTTAGAATATGTACCTTCGTTTAATTAATGTGCAAAGGTGAAAAACTAGCAGTATATGTTCGGTTTTGAGTATACCTTACTTACATACAATACAGCAGATCATCTAAACGGCTAAATATTTTATGTATTATTATTATTTTTATTATTATGTATTTAGGTTGTAAAGGCTGTTTGTCAATTTATGCCCACATACTACGTGTACAAGGTGCATAGTGCAGTTATATGTAGACTTATATGCATGCGAGCGATATAATATACAATTTAGGTATACATAATTCTTATTAAATTAAAATACCAATTCCCCATACTTATATTAATTTCCAGGTCCAGGAACTAAATACGGAGCCAGAATACTACGAGACTGATTTGCAAGAAAATGGTTAACGGAAATGTCTCTATCGTCCACCCAGTCGTTAAGTTTAAGAATTGTAGTCTATTACGGAATCATGAGCTTATAAGGGATGACCTGTGGGTGAGTGGATCCAAGATTATCGACCCTGAAGATCTATTTTACACACAAAGAATTTTACCGGATAAGCAGATTGATTGTGGAGGGGCTATAATTTCTCCAGGATTTATTGATGTGCAGCTAAATGGTAAGTATGCAGAAGGAGAGACTCTTAACTGCAGAAGTTCTTTGGAACTCATTTTAAGTAAAAAAATTGATTTACATAAGTCAGCGTCAGAATTTGGGTGATAGTTAGCTGACATAACGTTTACATTCATGTTCACAATAGCTGTGTTGGTTTTCCAGGAGGATTTGGAGTTGACTTTTCGTACGATATTGGCACGCCACAGGAAGGGATCCTGAAAGTTTCAAAAGGGATTTTAGCTCATGGTGTTACATCCTTTTGTCCCACTCTGGTCACTTCCAAACCAGAAATTTATGAGAAGGTTAATATTGCTGGCTAAAATGAATTGAACAATAATTATGTAATGTATGTTGATGAAAGTAAATCTTTTACTTAAGGTACTTCCGTATCTAAAATGGAAAGCTGGTGGAAAACATGGTGCAGAAGTCTTAGGTGCCCATGTAGAAGGTCCTTTTATCAATCCTGGGAAAAAGGGGGCACATGACTCTTCGTCCATTCAAACACTGGATGTAAGTCTACATTTACTACATTTCACTCTTTCAATTTTATTTCATTAGATATTCGTTTGTTATAATAATTGATCCATTTGCTCCAATAAAAATTTCAGGGCATGGATTCCATTAAGCGTGTTTATAAGCATCTTGACAGTATAGCGGTGATAACTATAGCGCCTGAACTTCCAAATGCAATTCAAGTATGTCGTGCCCTTACTAATATGGGAATTATCGTCTCTGTTGGTTAGTCAATTATTTTATGTTTTTATATTTTTCTATTTTTATGTGGCTATATCGTTTCTGTATTCCGGGCCAAACCTTATCTATTCTTTAAACTTGATGCAGGACATTCCATGGCAAATATAGCAGAAGCAGAAGAGGCAGTCCGCAATGGAGCAACATTCATCACTCATTTGTTTAATGCAATGCTGCCAGTGAGTAAAAACATGTAACTCGTTAAGATTTCTGAAATTGCATTGTTATTGTCAATTGTTAATGCTTATTAACCTACGATGTCTCATTAATATTTTAGTTTCATCACCGGGATCCAGGTATTGTGGGTCTATTGGCTTCAGATGAAATTCCAGAAGGGGAAACAGTCTATTACGGAATAATAGCTGATGGAAATCACACGCATCCGTCCACTACAAGGATTGCTTATCGAGCGTATCCTCAAGGTATGATGAGGACCGAGTTTCCTCATTATTTAATCATATTTAATTCGTATGTATGTCTTATGTCTAATAATAATTGTGAAATGCATTGCTTTTCTATAGGAATTGTTCTCGTGACAGACGCATGTTCTGCTATGGGATTGAATGAAGGGATTCATCACATTGGACAGCAATCCATTGAAGTCAGGGGAACTAAAGCTCTTGTGACAGGAACGGAAACTTTAGCCGGCAGTGTGGCCACAATGGTGTCTTGTATTCATTATTTTTGGAAAACTACAAGTTGGTGTCCTATATCATTAAATATCTTCATTGCGGAAATTTTGGGAATTGTGATTGATCTACTAACGTAAATATATGGAAAAATAGGTTGCACTTTGGTCGAAGCTTTGGAAGCAGCCACAATGCATCCAGCTAAACTAATGGGAATTGAAAAATCGAAAGGAACTCTAGAATTTGGAACAGACGCTGATTTTGTTATGCTTAATCCACAAACTGTAGATGTGATTTCCACTTGGATTGCTGGCTCCCTTGTGTATCAAACTCCTGAAAGTTCGTAGAATGAGGGTAATCCACGATCCATGTAAAGCAATGATGACTACGACATTCATCTTCCTATTAAACATAAATAGATTTTACTGCGTTATGTTAATTTTAACAGAATATTATTGTCCAATCGCATCCGTGACAGATTAGTCAACTTTAAAGTCAAAACAGTTAATTTTTATTCTTCGAAAATCTTTTAGCAAGCTTAGAGATGTATTTTTGAGAACGATTTTAGAAAATGATTTTTTCTAAGGCTTAACTGAACTTATGGTGCTAAAACTGGCAACATGTTATTGTTTTTGTAAAACTTATATTTTATGTAGTTTAATGCCGGCATATCGCTAGCTATGTATCTGTAATGCCGTGTGAATGACAATTTTAAGAAACTCTTATTGTACCTAAAACCGCAAATCTCTGCCACTCTGATGTTTTTGATCTTGATCGTATGAAAACACTTGAAATGATCCCCATAAATGGTTTACTTTTCTTTGTTTTCATTTGAGTAGATAATCTATAAATTTTTTACTACATGTACCTGTATATTATACAACCGCAAACATCTTCAAAAATTTTTTTAAGCCAAACATGCAGTAGTGCGATAGTAATAGTTGCAACACAAGCTATTTATGAGTGTGTTAATTATCCAATATGTAATTTAAGAAATATAATGCTTGCTAGCAAGATGCAAACTACAACTATATAATAAAGCATGCATTGGGTTTTCGAAATAAACACAAAATGCTTAATATTTCTTTGTTCACATCAACTTTTCATTTACCATGATTATATGTAATTCTCTGACTCAATAATATATAGTACAATACAGACATTAATCAGTCATTATTAACCTTAATAACGATTAACTTGTAGCAATCTACTAGTCTTTTGTGGAGTTTTTGGGGAAAGAAAATGTAACGATTGAAATGATTTCTGATGATCATCTGTCTTTTGTATTCAGCACTTTCATTCTGCATTATTGCCATTAGCAATATAGTTTGGTTTCATAGATCACATGATTTGATTTTCCATTTTCCTATCCGTAAGGAAAATTGGAGTGTCGTTTTATACTTTGCTTCAATTTTTCAGTTAAGGTACACAAAGATATAAATCGGTGAGGATAACATTAAAATTAGTGTACCTCTATCTACGAAAGATATCTAAAATTACGGCCATTTTCCAGTGAAACCGAAAATACAATCGAGATAACTACTGCAGCAATTAATTGTGTTTGTATTGTATCGCTGTCTGTAAAAGAAACTAAGGGCAATGGGGGATCAGGAAGATGACGATAAGGAGCGCAAACGAAAGAAGAAGGAGCAGAAAAAGGAGGACCAAGAGGGATTCGAGGAAAAGCCAAAGATGAAGTCTTCCAAATCGAAGCCTAGAAAAAAAGATAAAGGGCTTGAGGCGACAACAGGCGAAGGAAACCAAAACCAGTTCACAAATGAAGGTAATGATGTAGCAACTAAGAGGACAGTTAAGCCACCACCATTAGATTTGAAATCAAAATCAGAAACACATAGCCAAAAGTCCAAAAAGCTAAAAAAGAAAGATAAATCAAAACTAAACCACGAAGATTTTCCACCAGCCGAAAACGAAAACGATTTGAAATTGGCAAAATCTGAAAAAGCCCCTGATGACTTCCTACCTTTAGTTTATGATTCAAGAAAAAAGAAGGCACCCCCACCTGAACCTGTTGTTCAAGAGCCACCGAAGAAAGCTCCTAAGTATATTATTGTTGTCCAAGACCCACCGCCGAAAACGCCCGAGCCCATTGTCGAGGAATCGCCAACGAAACCACCTGAGCCGGTTCCAGAACCTCCACAGAAAGAACCCGAGCCGGTACCAGTACCGTCGAAGAAAACACGCCCGGTTCCAAAACCTTCGAAGAAAGCACCCGAGCCGGTTCCAGAGCCTCCAAATACAGCACCAGAGCCGGTTCCAAAACCTTCGAAGAAAGCACGCGAGCCGGTTCCAAAACCTTCGAAGAAAGCACCCGAGCCGGTTCCAGAGCCTCCTACAGCACCAGAGCCTGTTTCAGAGCCTCCAAAGAAAGCACCCGAGCCGGTTCCAAAACCTTCGAAGAAAGCACGCGAGCCGGTTCCAAAACCTTCGAAGAAAGCACCCGAGCCGGTTCCAGAGCCTGTTTCAGAGCCTCCAAAGAAAGCACCCGAGCCGGTACCAGAGCCTCCAAAGAAAAAGCCGGAAACAGTTGTGCAAGAGCCACCATGGAAAAAGCAAGAAGAAGCCCCTCCAACTATAAAGCTACCACCTCCGCCTCCACCCCAAAGGCCGCCAGTAAATTCAATTTTTTTGATGGAATCAATATTTTAAATAAATTATCATTTATGGCCATGAATCATAGTATGTAAAATTATAATTTTAGCGCAAAGAACCGGAGACAAAAAAGCAACATATCAAACCTCCAACTGATGATTTTGATGAAATGGTTCGGCGGTTAACTGAACAAATAGACGAGATGCTTGTCACACCGGGGCCTACAGAAGTGGAGAAAGATCATTCCAAACAGGAAGAAAGTACATTTTTAAAATTAGAAAATTTCTCAATTCCCCAACAAGGAAAACTGCTGGAGCTGCTCTATTCTTCTGGAAACGAAACACGACCATGCCACTTCGGGGGAAATATGTGGGCTTATTATAGCAATGTGCTAAGATGCTTTACTCCGATAAATATGCAAGGAAGGTATCGGGGTCAAGGATTGTTTGCCAAAAGCATGACTGCCATCGATGTTTCCAAGTTAGTCCCTATAATAATATTGTAATAATTGTCCCACGATATTTTTATTTTAAATTACCTGTGCATTTAGTGTACAAAAGTCAAAAAGCTAATAATTAAGCTTTCACCATTGCTTTCACCACGGCCTAAGGGGGCTTTTTAGCCCGCCCGAGTGTGCGAGGCTGGCTTATGTAATCGCAATGTCCGTCCTTCCGTCCGTCCGTCCGTCCGTCCGTCCGTCCGTCTTCCGGATAACTCGAGAACGCATTGACTTAGGATGATGAAACTTGGTATGCAAG
>JAQFYC010000653.1:0-50362 GCA_034694165.1 Tomocerus mixtus
TTTACATACTACAGATATACACTACTAAGTATTACAACAAACCAATATAACACAAAATCAAAACAATATATCACAGGACATACTGTACTGTACTATATAAGTAAGAGAAGGAGGGTTTTGCTTTTGCTTACAGAATAAAGGATGCTTTTAGTATCCTGTCACAATCGATTCCAATACATTTATTAGTGCGTATCTTAACTAAAGTGCCTATTCATAGCTAAAGTGGGGACATTACACAACAGTTCAGTCAGATTCACTTTCCTTTGATTTCCTTGTTTTAACTATACACAACACATTCATATATACTATTAGTAGCTAACAGTCTTTAGCGATCTATCTATGTAAAGTCTTCCCATCTATATATTTCTATCCCTCTGACTCTGACGCTGAGAAATTGCTCTAACTATCAACTTTGTTTTATACTAGGAAAGTACATCCTCGGGTAAACTATTTGCAGTGACTTTGGGAATCTAATGTAAAGTGAAATTTTGTACTGAGAGAATGTATGTGAATGTATGTTTGTATGTATGTACTTATATACAAGAGAAGAGAGCCAAAAATGTTTTAACTGATGAAATGTGATGTGATGCGATGTGATGAGTGAAGGAAAATGGTTGAAAAATTGATTTTCCACTGGAAATGTTTTCTTCGGCATTTTTCAATGCGTTTACATAGGTACCTATGGATGTACCAAGTCAGACCAAGTATCATATTACATACAAAAGCGCAAACTTAAGTGAATTCAACTGAACTCTAAAATTACTCTGAAAAACACATCGGTATATAACTCACATGCCTTTATCTAACATTTGGCTCGTGCATTTTCTTTGGGATACATGTCAAGGACACAGAGTAACCTCCGGAGGATTGGTACCCTAAAATTAGGTGATAAATCCTGTTTTGTCTTTCCGTCTTCATTTCATGGACAAGAAATGAAGCTAAAGTATGGAATCTTTTATCGATTTTGAAATAATTGCATTAGCTAAATCAATCTTTCCAATTTTTTAAGATGTCCTAAAATAATTTTTGAAATCTGAATGTACCAAAGAGGTTAAGGGGCTGAATTCCTTTCTGAGAACCCTCAAACAGATTATTTGCTTTTAAAAATCAATTTTTGCATATTTTTACCTTTTTTAATAAATCTCAAAATTTTTCAAGTATTTAAGGCCACAAAAGATTGAGGTAAGTTGTTTGCTTATCCTTAAAAAAGTGAAAATAATTGTTGAAAGTAAACCCATACGAAAACAGATCGGTTGATTGTGACGCTGACATATGTAGAATTATAAAGCAGTAGGAATTTTTAACAGAGAAAGTTTTGGCACACACTGCTACTACCTACTTACTGTACTGATAGGATAATAGGTAGCGAACCAACTGAGCTGAACTGTGAACTGAAAGAAAATATCACTCTCACATTCATAACATAACATAAGGGAGTATGAGATGAGTATGAGTCTGAGAAGATCCTGTGTGCCAAATATTGATTTCATCTTTAAAACTATTTTTACCTTTAAGCTATTCCTGCTTAACTTTAATTGTTCACTCACTCAGCGAAGTCAGAAGTGAAGAAGATATGAATCTCTGGATATCAGATTACAATTAGTTAGTGAGTAAATAGACGGGAGAAGTAACATTAGTGTAAGTCGGAGATAGCTTTAATATTTATAAAACTATTATTTGCATGATAGAGAAGACAGAAAGAGATAGTTATAGGATAGTAATAGTGATAGGAGTTAGAGAGTGAATATGACAGAGCCCAGGGGGCCGCGTCAACCTGTCAGAAGTTAAACTTGATAATAATAGAAGAATTAATTAGTCTGTGCACTCGTACGAAAAGTCCCAATCAACTCGCCGCAACCTTTCCATTTCGAAAGGTGAGTGAGTAGCTACAGCTACGTAAACCTAATTATTAAAATAGTTACAGCTCCTCGTCCAAATACTTACGTAAACTAAATACCGTATTTGTTGAGTTGGTTCCCCTAACATATAAACTTTCCCCGGTGAAATCCATTTTCACATTTATTTATCTTAAAAATACTTACGAATGTAAATTCTTCTTCGGAATTTGTTCCAGGAAGAAATAATTCTAACTACAGGATCTTCTACTAATTTTTCCAATAAATCTATTCAAATTACTAAGTAACAATATTTAATTTCGTTAATAAAGGAATACTGTCGCATATGGTATACTACATATCCAAATCGGTCACGAAAAGATTTCAATTGTATGTAAAATACATTCTAATCATATTTGACCTGTAAGAAAATTGTATTTTAATTTATGAATATTAAATAAACCATAATATTAGAAAATTTCTTAAAATTAAGTTCCACAGTGGAGTTAATTCTATAAATACGGTGTACATAAGTATTATCCTTTCAATGTTTGTCTACAGCAGCAATATTTGAGTTTGCAAAGTTTGAATTAATTCTTCCGTGGTTGTAATGAGTTTTATTACTAATTTCCTCTACGAAACCATTTTAGTATTATATAGGTAGCTACAGCTACCATACCAATGGACGTGTCTATTACGTACTTATATGGATGATAGATGGTGAAAGAACTGCTTCAATGTTCAAATTAAAGTTATTCTAACATTCTCACATCATTAGCAAAAGTTTTCTAGAAATCTAAACTTTATCTCAGCATCTAAAATCCATTTATATCTATAATCCCCTTTTTTCAATCCTTTGGAGCCCATGATATCAGAATTAGAGATAAGTTTGTAGATTTCTTGCCGAGATGCTATGATACCCATAGTGTATGTAGTGTTTGTGAAGATATTTTCTATTAATAAATATGAATACCTATGTAAGCTATAATTCTGGATTCAAATTCCTAATGAATAGTAGGCTACATTTTGAATTAATGACTTATCTATCTACCTACACAATCTAATCTACGTAAAACAAGAAGCTAAAAGGTTTTATCATTTATGCAATCCTCCGGTAAAATAAATGTAGCTGTATAAATTACTTATATACATACTATATAAGTAAAGGTAAAAGGCTTAAGGTAGTATTGGTATGCTTAATAAATATAAAACGGAATCCGACAGCTTTTAGTGAAATTCTTTGGCTAACGCTAACTTTGAAGACAGCGAATAGAGATAGGGATAATATTAAGGGAAGAGAAATCGGAGAAATGATGAAAATGATAATAATAATACTTTTATGAGTTCAACCTCAACCCACCTACTACAACCTACTCATACTAATAAATCAAGGGAATTCAATGAAATTCAATTGGATGAGATGGGCCGAGCCAAATAGAATTCTTTTGGCTTCGTTGACTTTCATTTCATTTCCCTTTGCTTTAGAACTCTACTGCTATACTTTATTGTTTCATCACTTCAGTTCAGTAGATGCGTTATGTTCTAACAATTTATTAAAACTGTGGCTTGTCTTTTCTATGCTTAATTTGGGGATTGACTTTCATGAGTTACTTTATCTTCTTTACATTTACATTTAATGTAATTTCATTTCGAATTTATATTTATTATAAATCAGAGCTGCTCTTGCGTAAAATCTTGTTAGCTCGAGTCAATTGTGCTCTAAATCAACTCTACTACAGATTTATAATTGAATTACTAATATTATTTACATAAATGAATTGTGGGATCCATCTAGAAAATAATTCTCAAATATTTTGCTACTACTTACAAATGGTTCTTTACAAAGCGACAATTTGTAATGTCAAAGTTCATGTAACTAATCATAAGTAAATCGATATTTCCATTTATTAAAAATCTCCTTTCAAGATATTAATTCGCGAAAGTTTTTTAATAGTACAACACACTATTACTACTATACTCCTTTCACACTTTGTTAGTTACTTATTACTCTAAAAGTTAAATGAAGTTAACTCATGTCGTGTCCCTGACATGATGAATTTTCTTTCTTTATTCAAAACTCAAAGAGTATTCACACATTAATGTATCCGAAAGCCAAGTAAAGTCACTTCTTCTCATCACGTCAACTTTCATTCAATGAACTTCACTTGAATGTTATCCTTTTATGTGTTTTTGCCATATACTTTAGATGTTTCATATAACAGTTCATTACAAGAAGGTATATCGTATATCATTTTGAAACCATGAAACGGTGACACTATATATGAGAACTATAATACGTATAATAAAATACTACTGCGTAGTTAACAAGTTATGTAGTTCTACGAAGACATAGTAAAGGGTGAAGTATGAAATGAAATTGAAGTCACTCACCTGGATCATGCCGAACATCCAAAACCCCAGTAGAAGAGATTTTCATTTTTTTACTGGAAACTTCACAAGAGTAGAATCCTTTGTCGAGCACATCTAACTTCCGAATGCGTAGAATAGAGCCCATTATTCGTGCCGGTGACTTTCTCCCTTGATTAGTTCTGTAAAGATTCAAACTTAACTTCACTTTCACTACATGAGAATATTATACTTAAGTAAGTGCCTATCTAATGTACGGTACAATAAGAAATTATAGAAATTTCCTTTCTTCGTCCCTGTTCTGCTTGTTAATGTTGTAGGCATATAGTATCCTACCAGGCATAGTGACACTTTTGCTTTCAACGAAACCTAATCATGGTAAGAGATTGAGATTGATAATTGTATTAAAAATATTGTTAAAAACTCTAAAAATTGAAGAATGCTAGACAATGCTACATAATCATTAGCGTAAGATAGATCATGAAAATCTGTAATACAATTTATCGATACAATTTTTCATCTCTTCCTTAAATGGGAAAAATAGTACCCATTTACGTATAGGGACAATATGTCTGGTGTTACTTTGTGTCCTCGGCATATACACAAACGAGAACTATATTCCAATTTAGAATTGTCCCTAATAATAATCATCAGTTTGTATTACAAGCGTGCATTGTATTCTAACTTCGAAAACTGCAAACTTTTTTTTACATAGGGGAGCCTTTAACATATAAGTTGGATAGGTAAATGGTAAACGAGCTTTGTTCATAGATTTCAATTTATATTGGAATATCGCGTTCTAAGTAAAGGATATAACTATAAAAATAATAACTATAGAATAGATGTATTATATGTGTATACTAATACATTTTGTACATCCAAAAAGTTTTCTAAATACTATCTGTTCCTACATAGATAGTGTAAAGTGTAAAGAGAAAGTCTTGAACTGAACTGAACTCTCACTGACTTTTTTCGATATTGTCTGATCCGAACTCGTTCTCCCTTAACACGGAAAGTGCCATCGTTTTTAAGCCAGGTTATTGTTTTGGGCGGCGGATTGCCTTCAGCTTCACACCGCAGTTTCACTTCTTCCCCAGAGTCTCGTGTCACATTCGTTAGCTTTTTAATGAAGTGGAGAAGAGCTTTTGTTTCCGCACTGCCACTCCCATTACTACTTGTCCCAATCCGAGTTGGAGTTTCAACTGTATCCACATTTTCCAGCTCTGATTTTGGCTCGCCAAATGGAATCCCTCCGAATATTCGGCGATTCGGATCCTGGGCTTCTTCAGTTGGGACTGGAAATTCTTTGTAGCCATTTTCTATATTGGTAGAACTGAAATAAAAATTTTAACATAATTATTTAGGTAGCAATAACAGTAAGATGCCCAGATTCGTATTCATTTCCTTCTGATCGAGTTAATTAAATACTAGAAATGCATTATACCTTTATTAAGACGAAAAATTTTATACATACAGCTATAGTAATACAGTTTCTGATTTTATTACCTAATTGGTACCAAATATAGTATTTTACTAAGTTTCTTATGGACATTCAACCTTCTAACTCAATGTAAGGTATATGTAATGACAATATTAAACTGTATAGGTAAAATTACACGTATGAGGTAGCATATAGCAATGCTTGTCATGACAGGATTTTCGTCCTGAATCGTTTCATGATAAACATTACACAATTTCCTTAAAGTTCTCGCTAACTCATAAAAATCTCAATTTTTCTTTCTCATGTTTCCATTCTATAAATGACTGTAGTTCATGTCCCTACGAATATCTAAAAGTATATAGTAAACATTATCCATATATTCCCTCTTTTAGACAAATAGTTATATATGTTTTCGAGAGAAAGTGAATTTCGAAAAAAATAATGTTTCCGCACCACACACATCCATTACACACATCCAATTCACATCAACTTACTTTCTTTTGCTCTAGCTATCCATACACATATATTTCAGTGTATAGAAACATATAAATACATTACCATAATACTCTGTAGCTATATACGTTTTTTATTGTAGAGGATTCCCAGTAGTAGATGCCTAGTGCCTAGGTAGGCACAGTTTGTTATGTTATTTTATGCGGGCCTTGTCTGGCATGGCCTACCATCGAACTTATCTTACTAACTAGGTAAGTTAACTACCTCTACTATAAATAAGACACGTATTTTTGTGTATGTACACTTTTGTAGGACGATATATCCATATATAGAAGCGTTTTCTAAGCCTAGTCACTAGAATTTTCCATATCCATCGCTAACCTAACCAAAAAAGAGAAGAAAGAAAGCAAACCGACATTACGTAACAGTAACAAAACTGCGACCAAAGAATATCATCATCATCATCGGGAAACTCAAAGCAAAAGAGGGAGAAATGATTTATGGAACTTGCATTTTATAAGTATATTTCAAATCATATCTGTCTATAATATACTTTCTCTTATAACTTTATAACACAGAACTATTTATAGTGTTCTTCAGCCCTTTTCTTTTTCTAAACTCGTATATCACACTCATATATACTAAATATTAGATAGAAAGTGTGTAGATGTACATAGAAGAGTTTCCTAAATATAGATATATAGATGTGGAAGTATAGAAGGCCAAGGAAGGCAATGAATTCAAGTTCCGAAACGCATTTTGTCCAAAAGAATCATTGCATTACATTACAACGTACATACATTAGTTACTGGAGTCTAGATTGGCCCCGGCATGGTACAACTTACAACATGGCTTGGCAAACCATGTAGCTACACTCGATTCGTTTACTTTTCAAAACACCGTCTCATATCTTTCTCATAGAAGTCTAACTTAAGATAAAGCTACGTCCTCCGTCTCTCCTCGTCTACTCTGATAGTAATGGTAAGTAATAGTGGTCTGGTCCTGGCCTGGCCCTGGTCCTCGGTTTCCCTCCACTCCACTACATTCATAACATATCATAAGTAATATTGTACACAAGACAAGCAAGCAAGGCAGTAGTAGAAAAAGGAAACTGTATTTGGGGTGAAGGCGGAAGAATCGCCTTTTCCTCACACTTTATTTCCATTACATCACAACAACCATAATACCCACATTTTTATATCCGTAATACATTTCTTACAAAACGTATACAGGGAATTTCGAAGCATTGAGAAAAGTTTAATAATGTCGTTTCTGATTGTATTATTCAGTTTCTTATTGTAAATAGGAAGAATGCGAGTGTTATGTGAACTTATGTGAGTGTGAGGCTACATACATGCAAATATACATGTCAGCGTCACACTGCACTGCACTGTTCTAAATATTAAGTTAGCCAATTCAACCTAAGGTATCGTCAATAAATTTCCTCACCCGATTCCAATGACGGATAATCAATTAAAGATCAATAATTAGTTAGTTATCCAATTAAACAATGTTTAATTATTGATTATTTGTAACATATTAATCATTAATATAGTTTTTCTTATAATATTTCACCAAAATGTATGGGAAATTAAGTATTTTTATGGGCGATTAGCAATCTTATGGCTTTTGTATATTGTTTTGGTATAATGAATAAAGGTATGGTAAAGTAAGTCCAAAAGTTATGGTAAACTGAGTTTTCTATGGTGCCATTAAATGTAAGTCGTATTTTAACAACAAAAAGGGTTCTGTGTGACTATGACATAAAAGCTATGGTTGCTATGTATGTTGTGTAAAATATTCTGCCGTTGAAGGGAAGACGGAGGATAAGGATGTAGATGTCGAGTAGAAACTTCAACTCGGGCCAACAAAGATGAATTGAAGTGCGATAAATTTGAAGCTAAGAAAAATGAAAGAAATTCATGAATCCGATCCAATCGTGAGTGTATATACCAGAGAGAGCATACCAGACCACGAAACATTCAAAGCAATTTCATATAAAACTATTCACTCACTTAACTAAGCATAAAATACAGTAGAAGGGAACTCTTGAAATGAAATCAAGAGAGAACAGGACAGGAGAGTACTTTTACAAATAACTTTTGCATAATCTTATCCACGAACATCCAACCCTGTAGATTTACTGACGTTACGTTAACTATTATAAAAGACACCCTGTAATCATAATCTAAATTGAAAAATTGAACGTTGGAATATATTACAGGTATCCCGTCATGTTTTTCATGTAGGATATGCTATGCAAATATACCGACCTATTATATAAAACCCTCCTATCAAGTTATTTTACTTTCTTGGGAGAGCTAAGCGGCTAAGCCCGTATAAATGGGAAACTTTGGCTATAAATCAATCGAGTGTGTATTCATGATGGGTGATATGAATGAAATGAAGGGAAGTCTTAATATTGATACTACACTACCACAACCCCTTCCTATCTTAAGGTATGCAGCAAACTATACTCTTTTATCTTCACAGCTTCAGTGAATTCGAGTAGAGTGGATCCATTTTACTAGTAGGTACCCAGTCCAGGGATGGAAAATTTACCACAATGCTAACGCGGTTGAATTTTTGCATTCTTTTCCGAAATGCCTGCTTTTGTGCTTAATTTCCGATTTTTTATAAATTCCTAGATTTGCAACAGTTATGATCCCACATTTTTCTGAAATTTTGTCTATTTTGCCACATTTTCCTGAAATTTTGTCTATTTTGCCACGTTTTCTTGAAATTTTTCTGGCATAATTTGTCCAGATTTTGCTCATTTTACATCTTTATCTAATATTTCTCAATTTTCTTTTGTCCTTAATAATTTTTTCTGGAAATAATCTTTTTGTCCTAAGCCAGTAAACCTATTAATCGGCAATAGGAAATGTACTTTTATCTACACTTGTAAAATTGTACTCCTTCACTTAGGGTGACCAAGATTTTAGGAATTATGCATTTTCCCATCCCTGGATAGTAACCCAACAGTGCAGTATAACTACTTATCTTTATAATATATGATTACATAACATTCCTATAAAACACAAAACACTTGCATTTCATTATACTAATATAATACTTAACGTACATACCAGACATGAGATAGATTTAATACTTATTAAAGAAAGGAAAACGAACCTATTTGTAGTAACAGAGTGAGTCCCAGCCGCCGGACCGCCGCCTGTCTCTGTGAGAACACTTTTTCCGATCTTGTCAGAATTTCCGATTAATTCACCATGGGCATTGAGTTTCCTATGATCTTCATGATTATGATTGCTATTAGATCGTCCCAGAGTAATGCTATTCGTATTCGTGTACTCTTCCTCCAAATCCTCATCGTCTTCCTCATCTTCATCTTCATAATCATCCGTCGGTTCATACTCATCGATATTCGACGGCAGGTCTTTAGATTTTTGCCCCCTTTCTGTCATAAAGTCTCCTGCCCACACTATTCGTTTACAAAAAAAGAAAACAATAAATTAACATAAATTATCATGTTATTGGGGAAAAATCATATAAATCATTATTAAAATGCTACTGCTCTACATATTTTTTCACGCTACAAAATCAAACAGTGCGTATGCGTTCCTTTAATCTGTTGGTAATCCCTATTTGATATTATTCCTCTACAATAGATGAAAATGTCGTAGTCGTGAGCCGTGATGGTAAATTATACAATAACAAGTCTTACGCTCATTAAAATGCGATTTACACCCTCACTTCGATTTCATTCGAGATTAACAGACAAATTACAGAAGCAATAATAAATATAAGTACAGTATAGAGTATAGAGAACAGAAGGGTAAGGAAGGGTGAATTGGATTTCCCAATGGATCCTTTGCTTATTTATTCCTTTAGGTTGCCTTTGGAGTTACCATATGTAAGTAAATTGCGGAACGTCAAATCCTCATTAGAATCATCAGCCAAATGAACTGAACTGAAGCTAAGTTAACCAGGGATGAAGAATGAACCATAACGAAATCACATCATATTCACATCAAGCCAGACCAACAAAACTAAAAGTTAATTCACTGCGGACACTTGCCCTGGCTTGGCTAACAATAAGTACAACTTTTCATGTTTTCCTTCGTGTGCAACTGACGACTCAATTATTTCTCTTTTAACAATATTTCTATTGCTCAAGTGTACTGTACTGCATTTTCTCTATACAGTACTAAATCATTTTGTCATTGTCACACCAGTGTACTACTATTTGTATGTATAGGATATATAGGCATTATAATGTGCACAATATGTCATATGGCCATAGTACAAATACGCAACGTTTTTGTATAAGGGTTCTCAAGTTTTCTGTTTTGTTAGTTGTTTGCCGCATGAGTCACTCTGCATACAACACACATAATACAAATCTATCGTATAATCGGAGCTCGGAAATGTATGGACATATAAAAAACTAAAAATATAATACTTATTTCATCTTCCAAAGTAAACGTTCTAAAACAAGAAATCTTTATTTTGTTTAAAAAATACAAAAATTGTGCACATGATTTTCTAAAATCTGAAAATTTCATAACTTTATGCAACTAAACATTCTAAAAAAATATTTTTCAGCATAGTTAACTGTTTTAAATTGACGAATTTTTTATTCTAAGCTATCATACATGCTAAAATTGTTTCAAATACCCAGCATGTTCCAAATATTTGGTATACTTGAAAAATTCACCAAATTAATTAGGTTCTACTACCTAATGCTTACTTTCATTTAAATGAATCGGACATTTCTGAAGTGGCCTCTTCTGCATATCCCTTTGACAAATAAACATTTGAATGCATATCCAATCTCTGCTTACGATTAGTACTTATAAATTTTATAAGTGTGTGTATGCAGTACATATGTACATAGTAAATACACCAAGTTAAAGGACAAACATCAAAATGTACTTAGTTATGGGAAGTATCTATAGAGAAGGAACTTACATCACTTCATAGACACGGAATACAATGCAGCACTTGTTAGAGTACGTGTCACAGCCAAATCCAATTCAATCCAATAGACTAACATAACAGAACATAACATAACACATAACGCTACGCACATTTCGTAACGTTACGCAATATAAGTAAAACTACCTACATATTACATTCAAGTACAACCCGACGTCTATTTCTCGTCTCGTCAGTCGAAGTCGTCAGGACAGGGACAGGATCCAAAATACTTTGACAAATACATTACATTACAATAGTACAATACTCAACGAGGGTGTCGAGGGGAAATCGATTGGATTCGGCTAGCTGATTTTATTTTACTTTAGCTTTAACTACTATAGTTATTCTTCTAAATATCTTATGTACACATATACATACATACATATAGTATTTAGCAACACTAGTAGTAAGCTTAACGTCCTGCTCTTATGGTTCTGATTCTATTTGTAGAATAGAAAGCAGCCTATAACTATTGTAGTTTCAATCTTTCAATACAGAAATAGAAAATCCCTAAGTGTAAAAATTCGATAAGACTTTCTCTTGATGCTAAATAAAATACCAAGTAAAAGTAGAATACAAAAAAGGCTCTTTAACTATAATATCCTTCCGTAGGTACTTCTTTACTGCATACTGACGTGACGTGATGTGATTTGAGTCTATTGCATTGCGAAGAAAAGTAGTTGAGACTACAGACCAAGTCTCCTGTTATTTAAGTAAGCGTTTTGGGATGTGTGATGAAATTGCTAAAGAGATGTGATTGAGTTTGTTAAGAGAGTGCTATTGTTGTGCTTAGTACTATTATATTATGGTAGATTTTTTTCTGTATAATGTTGTGTTTGTATTTCTTCAGTCATTCAACCGACTGTAAACGGTAATTATTGTGTATTTGCTTAGCTTGTGCGTAATTGGTTGTCATTTTGAGGTATTTTTAGTCTTTAGGATTCTGTCTTTGGAAGAAATATTACAGGGACACAACAAAAATACAGAAAAATGTACTAATTCTTAATTAACATTATTTTTTAAAAATTTAGCGATAAATGAAGTACATATTTAAACAGCTATCTTTGGTTAGAAGTTCAATTCTACCTGAATACGTAATTTCTATACATTATTCTATATTTGCTGTATTTTATTTCCTCGGCCCCGAATACTGAAGATAATACGAACCTACAGTTTACAATTCAGAAATCATATTCCTTAATCTTGCTTTGCCTGACTGACTAAAAAGAAGGAATAAAAGCAAAACATACGCTTTAACTTCCAGACAGTAGTGTGAGCAGACAAAAGATATGTCTGAATTTAGCTGAAAAGATAAATAATGCAGTTAAATAGAAAGATAGAGCACATCCCATCACAGAATATTTATGGCAGTACGAATAAGCACTATTTTTATGCATCTGTTCGGGCATTTAAGGTTATATCTGTCTATGCACAAGAACATCTTTTCTTTTAACATCTTTTCCCACAAAAATTGCAGAATATTATCTTTCTATGGTAAAAGGCAGCTGAGGATGGGTGAAGTGCAGTGTAGTGCATTGGTCGTAAGGTAAATGGCATGGTAAACGCTTGTGTTCGTCTACAATACATAGTAAATTACTTCAGTTTCGTTTACAGAAAGGTGCATGTATTTTTGGTTGAGATATTAGCCGAGCGTGTAATATAATGCAGTGTAGTACAAGGCAATAGCAAAGCAGATACTATGTATATGTATTACTTTTACTATATTACCTACGCACATTTGCACTAGAACATCCACAACATATCAAGGTGAACTGAATTCGAAATTTGAACTGCGTGAGTCAAGTCAAGTCAGTCAGATCTAATCGTTATAGATATATGTGGTACTTATAAATGTCATAGTCAAAATAAGCTGTCAGGCAAACGTAACTTTCTTGTCCTAATATGCTACCAAGAGTACTTATGTCATATGTATGTCTAAAAAGTGTCAAGGTATTTTATATTTACATTTATGAGAATAAAGCTGGAACGAATTTGTAAATTCGATGTAAAATGATGTAAACAATGAAGTGCCAGTAACCCCAATTGGAAATAATTATTTGGAATTCGGGTTTTGGAATAAGAATTGATTCGATATAAAGCGAAATATTTTGACGATTAAGTACAACGAAAAGTAACAAGGCAAACTATTCTAAATGTGCTTAAATCTTATCATTAGAGAATCCCAAACCTATATTATGTATGTCATAGCGAATTAAAATAGATAAGAAATAAAAACCGATCAGATCTTCATTCATTATAATTAAAAGTAAAGCGTAAAGAATTGAGACAGATCCTTATGAATAAAATTTTGCTAGAAACGTTCGGTTATCAAGAATAAATCCTTATGGACACTTTTATGATTAATTTGAGCACGTTTCCATAAAAATGTATAGTGGATGATAATGAGAAATTAGTAAGAACCCAAGGTGACAAATATCCTTCGACATATGCATGAAAGTAGGTAGGTTCTGTATTCGGTAGGTAAGTATTTTATGTGTGAGTGAGTGAACTGTATGTAAGTTACCTTTAGCATTCGTTCGCAAGAGTAATACATATTAGACAGGGAAGAGCGAATGACTCTATTTTTGTTTCGTGTGAAATCTCCAGAGGTTTAAAGAGGCAAACAGAAGAGGAGAGATAGATCCCCTCCAGTACGCACTCACACACAGTGAGAGGAGAGAAAATACACAGCTTATGGAAAAACGAAGCCGCAGATGTACATAAACTAAACCTAAACACCCTAAGAACCAAATTTTATGTTCTTCCAACTAGGGACACGAACCAACGAAGAAGGAAGATACGTTCTCTTCCAGGATATACAATTCATTCGCTTGTCTCACTTCCCTGCTTTATTTTCACATAACTTTGTATACATATTCTTTACCTGTTCTGTTCGCCAGCTCTTTTGCGCTTATATCTATGGGTAAGGTAGTCTAGGTAGTATACTTTTAGAAGCACATGTATATAATGGAAGCATATTATGTAGTTTTGTACTAATATGTCATTTATGAGAAGGTAGTTGCGCAAGAATTGGTTATTTTTATGTTCATACATTTTATGAAGGATTAATGTTGATAATTGTCTAATGTAATTAATTAAGGCTATTTGAGCATGCAAAAATGTACTTACGCTTCTCGAAATCTGCACTCATTGTTCCAAACAGACTAATTATCTTGTCTCCTTTCACAGACACGGATATCATTTAGTTTTCTTCATTGGTTTATTGATTGACATCTGGAACAAAATATTATCCGCGAATGTACTCAATCTGCAAGTAAAGAAAAAAACAGTTAAGAAGTTATCTTTATCTGTGTACATGAATTAAGTATACCTTGTATGTATTAGCAGTGTCCCTTAATTATTATATGTAAAGTATATATTTTTACTCATTACACACTACACTGTACATTACTTTTTATGCTTAGGTTGATTTATGCGGCCTAAATACCAAAAGTCATTGCATCCAAGCCTTTATAAGCAAAAATTGTTATTCTGTGCCTAAATGTGCTTCAAAAACATTAGTAAAGTAGGGAATGCACGGTCAAATGTAAAGCTGCACGCAGAGCATGGAACAGGAAATAAGAAATATGCAAAAGATCTCAATAAGTTCCTTTCTCGTAGTTTCCTGAGATCATTAGCAGTGCTCAAATTTGTAACCGGACTATAATGAGAGAGGGGAACTAAAACATTCACATAGTTAAGGATAATAGAGAAAAACGCAGAGTAGGAAATTGTTGAATTTGAATTTATGAGAACTGGAAGAATGAAATAAGAATCTTTCCTATATTACAGTACACTGCACTACATAAGCATTCTGTCGGAGTTTTCTTCTTGTAAGTAAAACGAAGTAGGTATCTGTAAGTAATGCAGTCAGTGGAGTGGAGTGCGGTAGCTGTATGAGCCTTTTAGTTACAATTTACATTACATATAGCAGAATAAGAATTGAACATAATGGTTTTAGTAGGCTGTAGGTATATTTATGTGGAAAGAAGTTAACAGATTGTTTCTGTTGTTGCTAGCTGAGGCTGAGAGTGAATGAGTGAAGAAGTGAGATAAGAATAAGAGCTAAAGGCTAAAAGATACCAATACTGGAAAACTATGTTCTTCGTATTCTTACGCACCGATCTCGAGAATAAAATCCAAAGGGAAAGAAAGGGTTGTTGCTTTGGTTTTGGCGTAAATAAATTACTAGAGTGACTCCTTTCTTTCAGCCTTATGGGATTAGATGGGCGAGCTAATGGTTTTTGCAGTAAACCAAAGAAAATCCTTTTGTCTTTAAATGGCACATATTTTTGGAGGAAAGCTAAGCTAAGGCTTAGCATCTAATTCTAAAGATAAAGATACGCCTTCAGCTTCCCTGCTCTCCTACTCGTTTTCAGCTACTTGAACTTTAGCTATAAGTATTTGTAATGTGGTAACGAAAAGTAAAAATATTATTTCCCCTCCACAGTCCGTATGTAACCGTTTGTGCTTTTTGTAATTAATGTTTCGTTCACCTCATACAAAAAAGAATTGGAAAAATTAAAATAACTACAATTAGCTTTTAGGTTCTTAATAGGACAGATACTGTTATCGGAATATTAATTTTGTATGCATATATTTCCTATTTCTTATCAATTTCTCCATCATCAAAATCACAGGTATAATATTTTCCATAATAGGCTTTTAAAACAATAATATTACACACACTAATAAAGGGGACAATTAAAATTAGAACTTATTTATGTCCATATAGTTACCCATTCATGTTGCTTGCCTTTAGATATCAGTATTTGCTAGTAAAATTGTATCAATCTCTTGTGTAATATTCCTAGACTAATTATTATGGCATATTAAAGCTATGCTTCATTTCCATTTCAATTCAAGTTGAGAATATCTTGGCAATTAATTTCCCAAGTACTATTACTGTATTGCAATCTCTAATAATTGCAGGAATCTGAAAATGAAACACTCTATTGTATATTCACATACCTACATAAATGGAAATGGAGAAAATTAGAGTTGCTACCACCCTTTCTAGGTAATCTGGATTGATATGCACATGTACTACTATGTATGTGAGGTAATAATTGATGAACGCATAGCTGTTGCCCATAATATGTAATATTCTACCTATATGGAAATATTCCTTCATTAATTTCGGTTGAAGATTTATAATACTAGACTAGAGATAGACAGACTAGAAAATTATAGTTATATATAGTACACACTACACTACACAGTACATCAAAATATCTATTAAGTGTGCAGCACTCTTCTGTCATTCCACACATCACAATTTAGGAAGGGAATTGATGACTCATGCAGCACACATACACATACACATCGCATCACTTCACAAGTGAATCTACGATGAGCAAATGCACACTCTTTGAGAGCAAATACAATTAAATGCAGAAGCACTTGTGATTCGATGGGATGAGACGAACTGCTGAAATACGGTTATGCTATGACAGCCAAAAGCTACATCCACATCGACCTACTCCTTTATTGCATTGTACCATATTATTATAACACTCTAGCTCCAAGCCTAACTAGTATAGTGAGATAGTTTACGTGTATCAGCTCGGTCCTTGCAATTACCATTCGACTATTCTACTCCTTTCTTGAATTAACTCTATCTTTATATAGATGTAAGTAGAATAGCACATAAAGGAACGGATACAGATACAACTTCAATATAAAGCAATAGTATTCATAGAAAATTATATTAAGATTCAGTATTTGTAATCTGTAATACTCTTCCCTGTAATCATGTTATGAATATTTACTAGTTGTAGTGTACGTAGCCATTTCTGGTATAAAATATTTAAATATTTAAGTAGTATACATATAATATACAGCTTATTTATAGGGTAAGGGTGAGTATGGAACATAAAACCTATCTAATACGTTGTAGCAATAAAAATTGAACTGCTTTTAAAAATTAGAGGTGTCTTACGTTAATATGCGAATATTGCAAATATCTGTATTATAATGATTAGTAATACAAATTCGCTAACACACAGCAAAATTGTACTAGACTGTCGAGTATTAGTGTATTAAATTAATGCAGGACATAGTAATAGTTACTAAATCGTTTTATCTACAAGAATGTCCCCTACATTCTACATACCCTTCGTGGACTAGGAAGTAGATTCATATTGCATATAGGAAACAGGAAAGAATATTTGCATTTTTATTTTATAGGACATCATTGTACACACAGAGCAGACCATAATAGCCCACTAATGAGTAGAGAAGCTCGTTAGCGAGTCATCTTTCTAGTCAGAAGAGAGAGTGAAAGAGTAAAGAGATTGTCACCCTCATCCTTTAACTTAGTTAGCATCTTGTTATATTTTATACCCTTTCACATTACATGGAAGTCTCTATACTGACTTTGTGCACTACGATTTGATTTTCCATGCAGCATCCTCCGAATAGTGAAAAATTGGTCATTCACACTGGAACTTGCTAAGGAAGCCAATCCTGCGTAAGTGCATAGGAATTCCAAAAATTCCCTTTAAACCAATGTTAACCAGAATTACGTTTACGTCCTCTAACCGGAAAATTTACATCTACAGAGAAATAGAAGGGACAATGGAAAGGAACTCTCGCATTTTCACCCTATAGTAATAACAGCACGGTTCAATGACAAAATAAAGTTTATGTACAGTCTACATGAATATAATTTTTAATATTTACACTTTTTACAATGGTTTATTTGACTTGTGCAATTTCTCTGTATGAAGTTGACACGGTTGGGAGTCAGGCCAGGCCAGGTCTCTTTTATTCTATAGATACGGAGTGACATAACATAACATAACGTAACATCCTCATAAAATAGGGTCTGAACAGAACAAGACAAGTTTTTATTTCTCGTTAGAGTTTTTATCCACGAGAGAAGAAGGACACATAATATCTAATTCTAGTGCATTGTTGTATTATTACTGGTACTTGTGTGCTGTAACTTAATAAGCATGAAGGGGTCACATCACATGGAATGATTATGATATGATGCTGTGCAAGATAATAATGTATTACATACTATACTCTGGCTTGGCTTCACCTCACTTGACTAACTTCTTAGGTTAAGCTAACAAAATACATCACAAATTATGCTGCCTTTCACATAGCTAGCAAGACGAGACAAGTACAAGGCAAGGGAATGAATTCGTGTTCATGAATTCAATATGAGTGCATTAAACCGTGGTGACACTGACATTGATATTATGACTTGAATGTGTGTATTTTGCATTGTATCCACTTGTTAGTGGTAATAATGTGAAAGAAACGTGGAGATAACTCTTTTAAACTGTTTTTCGGTATCTACTTTCATACAAATCTAATCTAACAGTCCCCACCAGATAGGTAGATAGGTAGGTATACATATTTATGTGTAGCTAATAGAAGACTAACAGCATTACTCCAGTCCAGGAGTCTTTTAATGCATAAAAAATTATTTCTTCAGGCTAACATTCGGCGAATCTTGGTAAAACTGTTGTGTAATGTTGTTTTTCTTTATTGCAGTAGAGGCAAAATTACAAATACAGTGATATATGTCACAGGCACATAATAACGCCAGAATTTCTGCTGTTCATTTTAGTTGTTAAGGAGAGTGAGCCATGGTCAAGATCTGCTTTAATTGACCCTTGAGAATGTTTTATACGATTAACGATGCATTCTAGGTACACTTAATCATTTTACGTAATTTACATTCTTCTGAAATCTTTGAGACACTGTTTTACTGATATGTTTTACTGAAAACACATTAGTAAAACCTGGAAAAGTTGTCTAACGAACCTGTAAAATATAATTTGTTACCTTGATTTACAGTCCTAAAAAACAAAAATATTTGCTTAATTGAATTCAGACCTGCCAGACCAAGGAACAACTGAACCTGGTGATATTTTGCGCCTATGACATATTATACAGGGTATAATATATGCCTAATGTATTTTGCTGGGGACTTCTACATATGTACTATATGCGTGTAATACCCGTATCCCTATACACTTACTTAATTCAAGTATGTAAATGTAAATACGACAAGATTTATTAATCTCAAGATAGTCGCCTATTTGTTTTCCTGTGTTGTTGAGAGGATAGAATGTGGTTTGGTTTCGATTACTTTGCTTGAGTTGACTTGCCTGTAGTTTTAGCTATATAGACTTAAGCTAGTTGTATGTAGTGCAAATACAGTGTACAGCACAAGAGATACAGTGTAAGTGTACTTTGATATCATTCTGTAGCTCTTTCAGCTTTCTTCACTTCAATGCAACACATATTCCCCATTATTATCTGATCCTGGCTTGGCATCATCGGCCAAAACTTCACTAAAACACCAAACCACATAAAACTGTATTGTACAGATACGATAGGACACAACACTAGCACAACTACAATACGGAGCAGAGTGATTTATGACTTTTCTGTCCTGTCATGCGAATCTTGTTGTTAAGTGATACGATAAGTAAGTACCTACGTAGGTACTATAGTAAATACCATAAGCTAAAGGATTACTATTGCTATTGTGAATGAATCCAAACCAGACCAGTTTACAACAAAACACAATACTACATTATGCAAACAATTGCATTTAAATGAACAAAATTTATTCCTTTGATATCAAACACTGACGATAATGATAATCATTCCTTTAAGTACCTACTTAGGCCACGACGTTTTTAAGGATTGTAGTATTGTGGAATTTTACAAACCTAAATTGAAAATAATTAACTCAAAGATTAAAAAATATTGAATGTTTATAGTACATACAATTAGGGGGTGAGTTTTTCGTTTTCCGATCGATGCCTTTTCTCAATATGTATGAATTGAATACAATATTTCAATGTAGCAGCTTTTCTTACTTTTTCATCCAGTTTTTCCTACAAATCTGAATGGATAGACCTGTTAGTAATAAAAGATTGTATTTTACTATAGTACAAATACAGTAAAATGTTGTTAGCATGCAAATTAAGATTTAATTGGACACATCTTGGTATAAATAAATTGTAAATACGTATTGAACACTGAATTGAATATAGTTACAGTTTTTTGACAGATATTTTCTGCTTAAAGCATTGTATATAGATTTTTGGGAGGCTGTATATGTAGGTATGTTTGAAAATTAATAGGAATATACTTTTAGTACTTAATTAAATTAAAATAAGATTTTGGGACCACATTTAAAGTTTTAAACATGTCCTGTTTTAATTTTACATTTACTTTATTAACAGATTCTATCTTGTCTCCTTTTTCCGATATGACTAAAATGATGCAAGTGACTTTAATAAATAGGTAATAAAAATTGGTAATTTGTAATAAGGTTGGAAGCAAACTTACGTCGCCCATGCATTTAATGTTCATGTACCCTAAAAGCAAATCGGCAGCATTATTCTGTCGAAAAGTCCAAATCAATAATGGATATTAAATACTGAAAGAACTGAAATAAAGAAGGAATGTATCCTGTTTGTGTTGTTGATAGAAAAGAAAGGCCCATAAATTCAGAAAGGTATTAAGATAGCCTTTTAAAGAGAAGGATAGTGTCTGGTCGTGCATTACTCAAAGACGAACCCCCAAAATCACAAGTTTCACCTGTCTAAGTATACGAATAGGAACAAGTGTAGCTTTTAATGTAATGTACCACAAGATACTATGTTTGTACTTTCGTCTGCTTACAATTTTATGGATGTAGAAGATGAGAATTGAAATAAACGTTTAGTTCGTATGTACACATAAAGGAAATAAATGTTTAATGTGTATAATCAGATGGAAAGATGAAATTTTATGGTTATCCATATGGTAAGTTACTATTAGCAAGTGTGGTAAACCTCCCAATAGCACCATAAACAATGAGATGAATTGGAAATGAAGCCAAGTTTACCATTTACAGATCCAGACATGTTATATGTTTTAAGTGAAAGAAATCCAATCCAGTACGATGCATTGCCAAGCCTAAGAAAGACCAAATAGATTTTTTGACACACGTCCAGCTCAATTTAAATATTGTAAAGGGCAATATTGGCGTTGGAACCCTTTTCTCTCACTTTATCTCGTGAACAAGTCCTTAAAATTCAATTGAAATAACGACATGACGTCTGCCTGTTCATTTACATGATGTATATGTCAACGGCTCCTAATACCTTACTACTCGATGATTAATGAGTACTTATTAATAGTACATGCCAAGTCAAGCCATTATTATTTAGATTGCTATACACTATCAGTAATTACGATATTTAACAATAATTAATTTGTATTGCAAAATCAATGTAGGTTACGAGGCATCTTAGATAATTAGTCTATTAGCATTTGGTAAGATGTGCTTATAATTTTACATTTTTTAATTGAATACAAATCCATTTTGCTAAGAAACTGACAAAAATTAAAAAAGAAAAAAAACTGAAAGGCTCAGTAAGGGAAAATTCAATATATATTCATAAAGCAATGGGAAATGTAAGCGATGGTACCATATTTGCCTTGTGGAAATGTGCCCCTGACATATACATGTCATTTTAAAATTATTTCAATGTAGTACACCACAGTGTCGAAATCAAAGGGTTTTATTACTTACATTCAACATTGCTTTTAAAAGTTTTAAAGGACAGAACAAAAAGCGAAGTCAATCAATAATTGAATGACTGGGAGGATAAAGGAGGCGTGAAAATGATAATGCTTTAGAAAAAGGGCAGGAAATAAATGCAATGTTCCTATTTTACTTGCGTATGTATACATACAAGCAGAGAGTTTAACTTTTTGCTTCTCCTCACAATTACAGAAGAGTCGGGAAGCCGGAAACTGTAAGAAGCCAACTAAAGGTTGTAGTACAGATATTATGCACTATGTACAAATGCAAGGGCGTGAAAATAAAAAGAGAGAAAACGGAAAACAGTTCTTGACTTGACTTTGGTTGGTTGCTTTGCTCTTGGTTTAGGGTATTCCGCCTAGCGAATTGAATTCAGGTAACAAAGTTAGCGTTTTTGCATTAGGAATTTTCACCAAGAGAGCTACTTAGGGTTGACACAGGAAATTAACAATAAAAGCTCATCTTGCCCTCCCCTTTCCTTCCAGTGCACTTTCTTTGCTTAGTTCCCTCAAGGGTTAACTTTCCTTTTCCTTTAAATACCACTAGAAATACCTTATAAAGCTATACTCCAACTTTTCTTTATTAGCTACTATCTCTCATGTGCTGTTATTACCTTCTTTTCTCTTTGTGACTATTCTGAGTATAGTTTTGTGCTCTTTTCACTTGAAAACACGCGTTGCATGGCATGCATTATTTGCATTGCATGAGTTGAGTTGTCTATTCACGAGAGAAATTTGATTTTGCCCTTCCAGCTACTTTGACAGATTGAATTTCTGGGCTTATTCGATTTTCTCAGTAAATGAATGTAATGTGACAGAGGGAGAGAGAAGGCTTGGCTATTAATTCCCAAATTCATTCGCTCCTTTGAATACTTTAGCAATTTCTTCTCTATATCCACAAGAACATGTATTATTATTTGGTTCAGCCATACAATTTATTGTCCATTGTGCGCGTGAAACTCTTTTCAATGTTCTTAAAGCCAAAATGCATAACATTTTCTGGGACATGGGTAATTATTTTCTTCAATTAAAGCTTTCTCTTCATTCCCACGTAATACAGACTACAGACACATACATACTTAATTACACTTGTGCAAATATTTTATTTACTTAGAATACATCTTAACTTTTACTGATTGTTATGTAATTGTTGTACATTAATTATTATTATTATCTTTTAGTAAATTGAATATCTCCACTTCCATGCTACACAGTTTTGGAACCCAAATAATTAAACCACGTTATAGTAATAAGCAGATTTCTGTTTTACTCTTTATGCTCTTACAATCAATCTATAAATACACATAATATTTCATATATAGGTACTCATCAATAAGTAATAATAAAGTAAGCTCCGTACATAGTACATACCTTTGTCATTAAATCACTATAGATGGTTTTTAATTGAATAAATGAGTTTAAGAAAGTATTATTCCTTCTACAAACAAAGCTCATCAGTCAGATTAGTATGAATAACGTAGATAAGAACAGAACCACAATTCTGAGTGAAATAGAGGATAATAATGAGAGGGGAAAACAGAAGTTCTTGTCTTCTGTCCGCATCAACGTCTTGTCTAACTTGTCTATGTAGAGTAAAGGACTTTTGACGATAGGGATAGGGATAGTGATAGTATGTCCGTATTAGAAACTTCTCCATACACAAAATAATAAAATCTATTCTATTCTAAGGCATTAACTGTCTGAACCTTAACATAGCGGTCGTCTGCATGTCCACTGCGTTTTCCCTTAATTGAAGCAATCACAAAGAAAATTGGCTCGTGTCACATGGAAGGTTTTTACAAAGCGAAGCAGGGGCCACGAACTACATTCTTAACAGGACAGAGGTCTAATACATCTTTTCGTTTACCTAAAACGTCTTGCCAAGTCTATCTGTAGTATACAGTATAATACAATAGCGTCTATAAAAGAAACTCAGAAACCACGAAGACTTAACATAACATTCTATTTGTCTGCAAGACCAAACCACAAAACTCTACCGCCCAGTCCAGTTCAGTTCACTCACTCACTTTCTTCTAATAATGCTTTCCCATCCCAGGCCACTAACCACAACCAAATACAACAGATCAGAACATAATGCAATGCAATATAGGCACACACTTTCTTTTCAGAGTGCAGAAATAAGAAAAAGTCCAATAAGTCTTATACAAACACAAATAACATAACATCCTTCTAAATACTAGAACTAATGCAGCTAGCCAGCCCAGTTCAGCTCACGTCAGAAAAGACAAATCGGATGTTATCTGTACAGTGAGGTTTAATTATAGTCTATCGTTAAACATTCGCTAATGTAATGTGCTACTGTGAATTCTAGGACTAGCATTCACTATTGTGAATTTTTGCAAATATTTTCCAATGTGGCTAGTAAATAGGGAATCGTGTGCTTTCTCTTTTTACATAAAAGCACCATTTAAAACTTTCACAAATACTGTGGGCTAAAATTTAGGTTCTGTCTGTCCCGCTATTGATGAATTTCATAACATCGCAATTACAAATTCTAAACAAAAGGCCATAATTAAATTCTAATTACACTTTCGCAAACAATTATGAACGTTTTTTGCATGATTTGTAGTGAAAGTTTGTAATGGGCGAGGTGAAAGCCATGGGTATTTGTGAACCTCCCTGTAATACAGAATAAGTAAGTTTTTCCTTCTACCAGCGCGTGTATATGTATTTAACAATAGTACATATACATAATATATCATCTGCCATGTAAGTAGTAAGTAAAGTAAATACATATTATACATACATTGTAAGTCCTACGGTATATGTAGCCTTAACTTTTACTTTCTAGTCTAGACACTACAAGCGCCTTGTTACTGTGTGCTTCTATATTTGTTCAGTTAAGTAGTTTGTATACATTAGCAATAACTTGGAAGGGCAGTGCAGACCACATAATATAAAAAGATCGTATAACTAAACAGACAAAGAAAACCCAATCAACTTACTTTGGCACCTATACACTTACTTATACTATTGTCTGGAAATGCTACTAGTATTGTAGTATTACTGTACTGTGTCTGTACTAGAGAGTAGCACTTCCTACATACGCATACTACTTTATTTCTATCGAGTAGCTTAGCTATTAACTAAATTGATGTACATATACTTTCTGTAAGTTCTGCAAATATTATAACGTCAAAACTAACAATGAGCTACTACTCGTACCAATACTACCTATATACCTTGCATGCAAGTGTACAATAGAGAAGCTGCAGAATATTGACGAACGCGAAACTTGACACATTCAAATCCAACTCACTGTTTAGTTAGGGTTCGATTTTTGTCCTGAGCCCTTTTCATTTACTTTTTGTATTAATGTTTTACTTTGGATTTTATGAGCATGGATAGGCAACATGTTAAAAGAACGTACAATAACTTTCTCATATAATATTATTATGCACCTGAGTGTACATTTTAAGAATTCTAACCAATGCAATATGTGTAAATATATGATACAAGCATGACAATACTATTTCACGGAAACAAAATACTTAATTCCTTAAAGTTATGATCATGTATTAATTAGCATGGTATTGCCAGATTTTTATTACGCCTTTATTCTTCTGATAGTGTATCGTATATAATACAAGTTATTAGACAAAATTATACTAACACTCACCACCAACGCTCAACGAATCTAACTAATCATATCTTAAAATAATAATTTCAGAAATGTTTTTTTCAAAAAACGCATAACTATTATCGTATTATCTTACCAACATGCTAAATAATTAAATACAAATCAACATTCGTAAAGACTTCAATATAATATATCAAAGAGAAATAATGTACCTATGAGGCCGTATTTTCTGTATGTATGTTCTCAGAAACATTTTTCGGTCCTGGGTGAACTCTTTCAAAATTTTCGTAATTTACTCTGGTTCTGATGTAGATGTGCGAAAATAAAGTTTAAATTCAGTTAAAGAGTATACATATGCACAATTGTACTTTATGATTGTAATAATTGATATAGATTTGAATTACGACATCGAATTGTTCAAACTAACTTTTGAAAAGTATGTGCAAGAACAATGCATGCTAACTAGGAAATAGGCATTACGCATCATATATTTAATACGCACAGGCAGAAAAGTTGAAACATTGTTTTCCCAAACAGAAACCTGCTGCATCTACATAACATGCAAACTTTTCTATACAGCTACGCATACAGTCATTGTCATTGCAAGTGCAATACTCACAAACGCAAACATACTACTACGTACGTACGTAACGTGTATGTAGCTGTCGTCTCGTAAATTTCACACTATTAGCCGTGCAAAAAAAGTTGTAAAGAAAAGACTGTTCTCTTATCATACGTACGATATCTTTGGTTAAGTAAAGTTAAGTAAAGAAAGGAAAGGAGCTGAAGGAATGGATTCCATATATTATTCGTTGTGACTTCTCTCTGTTTGTCTGTGTGCAAGGCATATGTATGAACATACCCGTACAAAGGCAGGAAGAGTTACTTATCGTTAGCCAAGCTCAGCTAGCCTTTTACTAGAATTAAAATTAATGATATCTAAAGGAAAGGTTAAAGCCAAAGCTAAAGCAAATGCTAATGCTAATGTATTTACATTACATAAGCCACGTAATTTAGTAACTAACCTAAGTAAGTGTATCCCGAAAATGAGAAAAGGAAAATTAAACTACACAAATGGATAGTTAGAATTTAGTACACAGTGTTTTGTAATGTTTACTTATATCCACTCCAATCCAATGCAATCTACTTACCTTACACATTTAAATGTATGCTGGTTACAAACTTACAGTAGAAAGTACACTTAAGGCAATCGTACATATGTATTTAAGTATAAATTGAAAATGCCTTCATGAGATGTATCTTTATTTCAAAGACAAGCTCATGTATACATGTGGGGATAGTTTTACTTAATACCTAATGCACTTTAGTACTTTAGTTTCAACTCTAATCTAAACGAAAGTATATTTCAATATTAGATGGAATTAAGAGGAGTGTGGATGCTAAGTCGTTTACTTATGTATAAGAACGTATGTTGTGTTACATACATATAATGATCGTACAACTTAAACTAAACTAAACTGTGGCTTGACTTGACTTCCCTATATCTCCAATGCAATTTAGCTTAAGCAAGACAAAACTCCAGGATTTGTTGTTTTTGTTATTAGCATTAGAGTAGATGCATACAATGTATATACAGATGTATATACTGCAGTCCTAGAAGTTAGTAAATACATTGGATAGAAGAGACAGTGCATTGTATCTGTATCCCAGCGGGCTGTCTTTCGAGAACTCTAAACCGAATCATTCGACTGGGACTAACGAGTTTCTATTTGGAAATTAATTGAGCGTCAACTCAAACCTGCCTACACTACATAAAATAACACAATATGTAGTCCCATGTATTTACAGATTACAGAAACCTTAACATAACGTATACAGTTACATAATAAAATGTAATACACTTTAAGAAATTACAAATCAGGATAAAGACTCAGGACCCAGTGCTAACATACCACCCATTTTATCATTGCCATAATTTACAGACATAATTAAGTACACATTTACAATGATTGAAACTAGGATAAATATTATTTCATTTTAATATTTACCACTATAATTCGTGTATTGAATTTTTTAAAGTTTTCCTTTGCACTGAATTGGCTAATCTTATGCTGTATCGTTCCATATTGCAATTCTCTGTTACATACTAATACCTAACGCATGAAAACTTAATTAGAGCATCATACTATCATTTAATATACGAACACAGATTTCAATACTCTTACATTCAATGTAAAGTTCAAGCCTCATAGATATTACAATGTAATTATGACGAATGCCATAATTTTTTATCTACTTTCCTGACTGAGTTATCATTGTATGCCTGTTGTTTGGTAGTAGACTAACGTTTTGTTCATTTTAATAATGACATTGCATTGATAACTAACTTTTTAATACCTAATTAAGAAAATATTCAGAGTAAAAATGTTCCGGGTAAGAATGTTCCGGTAAGATACCCAAAGCCTATATGGTTAAAGCTTCCTTGCCAACATTTGAGATTTTTATTTAAATTAATTAGTTTTATTAAAGGTAAAGTGTACAGGTTCCGATGCAGTTTTTTTAAAGTTGGTTACTCAGTTCTTAATTATAGGTAGAAATAACTGTAATTATTAATTGCAAAAAGCGAGAGTACAATAAAACTGTAATTGGTAATATTGTAAAAGGTAATAATATTGCGTTATACTTACTTTTGCTGAAGAAATCTGACAGTTTTATAAAAATCCAGATATACATATACTATATGTTTCGAACACCCAATGCGATATTTTACAGAGGTAAGTACATAATAGTATATTGCCTATGAGTATAGTATATATTCGAGACTAGTAAATTAAACCACACGAAACAAGTCATTAGTAAAAACAGAACACCGTTTCAATATCACTTCCACAAGAGAAAATGTTCCATAATATATTACTACTAGTTAGCATAACAGAAATAAATGTACATATACATACTTAAGTGTATAGGTTTATGTTTTACATAAACTAACGCTTAGTTTGTAAAGTAGATGAGTAATATACTTGCACTATATTACATTAGAGCATGACTTAATAACGTGTTAGATTTCGGGGTTTTGGTTTCCTTTTATCAACACATAGAAATAATTACTCCACTAAAGGACCGCACCAGACCAGACCGCTTCCACGTGAATGTATCTTGCATAAATGATACATACATAAGGTTTTCTTAAGATCTTACTTATCGTATCCTTCAAAGAAAATCTAATCGCACCACACACTTAGAGATTACTGATCTGATTCAGTCTATCCTGTCTTCCAGGAACTATTTGCCTTAGATATATACACGGAACACACACAATACAAATTGCTCTACACAATATACTTATATCTGTACTTAGTATATGTCTTGCATATCATATGCACGGGAAATTCCTATATGCAGTGAAGTTGAATTGATCTATAGGTAATTTATCACAAAAATTCTTTCTGTTTTCTGTATACTGTAGTATAGGGGAAGAGAATGGCACAAACTAAGAAATATGAGTAGAGGTTTATTTAGATAATGTTGTAGATGTATCCGATTTCGATCCACAGATGAGACTTTTCAGATTTCAAACCGGTGGTATGGTATTTAGTATTTACTAGAGGAATACAACTGCAAGTAATGTAAATAAGTGCTATGTCAAATTTGGAAATAGATGCCCATGAGGAATAAGCTAGTCCACGAAGGAAACCAAACGCTAACGCGTGTAACTTTTCGTAGAAGGGAGAGAAAGAGAAAAGCGACGAGTTGCTTTCGTTGCGAAAGCCTCCCTACGACTGAAACGAGTCAAACTAAAAGTAAACCTGGAGAGTGAACAGAACACAAAATCCTACACAATCTACAGAACGATATTACATACAAATACAACCTAGTCGTCTCGTCTCATGGTATTGTATATGGTTAGCTCACTTTATTCACTTTGAAGCTTGAAACTTTCCTCTGAACGCTATGTTATGTTGTTTTGTGTTACAACTTACATTACAGTACACTACGGTTTCCCATCCTTTCCTCTTACTTATAAAAGTTAAACTATCTTTACTTGAATGTTGTATTTGTATTTACATTTACATCCTTTTTTCCTCTTTCTATCTGTATGCATACCAAGGAAGCGAGACGAGATGGATTCTCAACTCTATTTTTCTGCAATAAATACAAGTGCTTATTGTCACGTTTCCCTGTAAATTGTGAACTATATTTACTTACAGGTTTATCTTCTGTCAGATGTGATATCAATTCAACCAGGACAAATTGCTCTTTACAAATTCAAAGAAAGTCGGGCTAACTACCGATTATTAAATGCTAAATTACCACCACTACATTTACATTACATGCTCTCATTTTAGTATAATAAGCATCTATGTCCAAGATAAGGTATATTAATCTTCAGAACGGTAGATACATTATGTAATATCATACAAAATTTGTTGTAAAGCTTCAAGAATATATAGTTTAAGGTTTCGTACAGAATGGACTAAATTCTTAGTAATTCTGAGTAAGTAACTCGAATATCTGTACTAATTGTAAGTACATAGTTAAAGCTATGGAGCATATCAAAAACTGAGGAAGACTAAACCAGACAGACCACAGAGAAGAGCTTACTGGTTTCAGGTTTAGTTCAGCAGTTGTAGCTCAAATCAATTCTTGAGTTTAGTTTTGAGTTTGTACGTAGTTTGCAGTTTGGCTTGGGATTGGGATAGCGAAGTGAGATGAGGTGAAATCAGTCAAGTTTAAGTCAGCTTGCACTCACTCACTCATAATATCCCATCACAATCAGTTCACTCGTTCCGAATTTTAAAGAGAAAATGTTTGACGCTTGAGTCAAATATTTCGTCGACCCCCCTGCGTCTCAGTCCGGTTCTCTTCACTCACTCACCCCAACCAGAACCCGAACCAACCCAAAACCAATTCAACTCACACTTTAAACTTTAACTCACTCTTTACACAACTATTACAATGTGCGAGACTCATTCTGTTTTCTAACTCTATATGTAAGTAACAAACTGTGAGTAAGTCGGGAACGCGACTCTATTTTTGAGGACCGCTTCTCAACTCAAGAGCAACAACTTTCAATACTGGATACAATAAAGAAACACTCTGTTACAATTTCACACTAAACTATTACTTATGTAACTACATTATTACATATAGGAACAGAGTACAGTATGTGTATATGTCGTAGGAACACAATACATCCGGACACAGGCAGGGAACATTCTATGTACATAACAGTAGAAGTATTTTACAACGGTTTCTTGAAAATTTTTAAAAACATATCGTCGGTCATGATCAAAAAATGGGGAACACAAGTTTTCAATAGAAAGCAACAAGGTTAATTGATATGGAATAACAATTTGGATATGTGATAAGTAAATGGAAATATAGAGTAATTATCATTCTGTATCAACTTGTGTTATACATTTAGCATCCTATGGAAAAACCTGTGTTTAACTGTTTTAGCTCATATCTAAGAATACCTTCCACCACGATTTTCGTTTTAAAGAAGTGGTAAAACTAGAAGATCAAGTACACATATGCTTGAATTTGGTGGAATTATGTATCTATGGCCTAGTTCATGTGTACTTTTACTCCACAGTCCACATACATATACTTGAGTGCATATGTTGAACCATATTATATTATATCCCTATATAGCTATAGCCATAATACGTAAACTAAACTTCCTTTTCAAGTGTTTTGAAAATTGAGTTTCTCTCTTTCCTCAAAGTTTCATTTTAGAATGAATGAATCACCCATTCTTTCTTATTAGGTAGTCTGTTAATGCAAATATAAACTAATAATGCTTATAGAATCCCATCAGCTAGCTATCAAACGCTTAAGTACGTAAGTAAACTTAAGTTTTACCCTTTTTCGTATATACTAACAAGACTGTGCATAAAAGCTGAACAAACTAAGAGAGATAAGTACGTAGTAAGTAAGTAAGCGCATTTTACTCCACCAAAAACAAAACTAGTATTGAAATTGAAGTGTCATGTCATATAAGCTTACGTTACGTTAGGTAAGAGTAAGAGTAGTGAGCAAGCATGCATAATATAGATTACCATATTAGTATATGCTACGGTAGTCAATGTGCTGATTAGAAAATGGATTACTGATTTTCCGGTCTTGCTACTTACTACTTACTCCCAGCTCTACGACATACATAAATACAATCCACACCACCTACTGCAACTAATCCATCATGCTTTCTGTCACTTAGAACCGATTTGTCTTACACTTCGTATACTTTCTGTCTTCCTAATGCAATGCTAGATATATTTACGAATTCAATCTTTTTACTCTTTCTTTCAAATGCTTCTGTTCCCTAAGTGTTTGGAGCAAATGTAAGTAGGAATACTAATACATGAACAACATGCTATGTACTATAGTGTATAGTATAGACAAAAGGTTTTACCATTTACAAACCAAACTGTATTATTTACATATTGAAAAAAAAAATTATTTTTGTTCAGGTTTGTTTCGCTTGGCCTGGTTACGTTACGTTAGTTAAGATTAGTGATTTACGATTGTCTACGCATGTACTCTCCTTTAACATTTAGGTTCATGTACATAATCTGTAAATTTTCACGCAATGACGCAATATAGCTCCACAAGTCGTAGGCAATAAAACATATCAGGCTGGAAGACATGACAATTTTTCTATGAGCATATATTGACTTTCATAATTTCTTTGTTACAGTATGTCGAGAGTAAATTAAAACAGCCAAGCATACAGGACATTCCCAAATCTCTAGGTAATTCCCATGCATAGTGTTTTAGACTGAATTTAAAAGCATTATTAGAAATTATGCTGAATATTCTACCGATTCTACCTAACGGTAATAATAATGACTAAATAAAAGAATTCTAAAGATTTTTTTTCAATGGCATAATAATTTTTTAAATCATTTACGATGTAAGGTATTTTTAAAAAGCTTTTAGAGCATTTGTATAGACACTGGAGGTTAGTTTTCTGGAAACATGGAGATTCGTCTTATGAGTTCAGTTATATCTTTGTCGTCTATGACGTATGCACACGTAAAGAATATTGTTAGACATAATTTCTAAATTTTCATCCTACGCAATGGATTTGGAATGAATAGTTGATAGCTGATGGTGGTAAAATGTCAAAGAAATTATTTGATTAATTTTAGTTTTTGCTTAGAGTTGAGGAAGAAACTTGTCCATAAGATATGTATGTGAAATGGGATGTAAGCTATTCTTGTTTTTAATCAAATCCTAAGAATACTTGCTTCTTGCTTGTGGAGATATGATATATATTAAGTATTGCACTACAATAGAATCGAGCATTTATAAGTAAAAGAGAGTCGAGAGTGAATAAGTAAGAACAAAACAGAAAGTGAGTTTAACTCAACAGAAGAAGTGAGTCCAAATCCAAATTCAACTTAACTGAGCATTCAGCATTGCTCGTCTCGTCTCGTGTACATACCGTACAGTACAGTATGCAATATGTAGTGTAAAAGTGTTTGGAAGGATTTCCCCCTCTCCATAAAATTGAGCTTGTCTGTCAAGCACAAAGCCACATTTTCCATGTCACTGTCTCTAACTCTGTTTACACACGGATGCTGAAAGCAATCTAAAACTTTCAACACTACTATCTGTTCTCTTCTCTAGTAGAATTTCGGATTCCCTCCTTCATAGTTACACTTACACATAGATATTAGCATGTATCGTCTCTTTTTAGCTTAGCTTTTGCTGTCTCCTACTGTCCTTACTTCTTAGCTTACAGCTTACCTATTCCTTTCGTCTCAACTTTGATTTTGTTTTTCTTTTAAAGCTACACTTCACTTTTATTTTCCAGCACAGCTACAGCTACAGTATAGAATAAGCACAAGATGACATTCATCCAGTTCACTTAAACCTAGACTTAGACTTTAAGACAGACTAAGTTTAACTACCCTTCTCTCCCACTCCTACACTTTTCATTTTCGTCCTACACACCATACTTTGCAAGATTTACGTAAGAAAGCCAATTCGTAATCGCAAAATTGCATAAGTGTTTCCTTCATGGCAAATAAATTCATAAATCTTTATTTTTAGTAGTAACAAAACTCTTTGCTACGTATAGTAAATATGCATCCACGAAAATGGAATTATAGGTACGATTCTACTAGAATGACAGGATTAGGTTTTAGTAGGACTTTCTTTCGTTTCCTTAAGAAAATCCATTTCTTGAATAGTAAAAGTTTTATTTTCACTCTATTACTTTGTTTATTGCTTAATACCGAGGAGGGATTCAATGACACTGTTTTATATCACCGAATTAGTGCAATGGGCTTTCAATTCGCTCTTTCGTGGCTTCTAATGGAGGAAGGAGAATCAGAGGGTCCAGAATACAAAACTACGGAACTCCATGCGGCAGAGTCTCATTTTACAACATCAGCAAGTCAGTTTACTACAGAAAAGCATTTTATTTCGGTATAACTCAAAGTTACCCGAACTTATATAATAATAGTAAGGAGGGATACTAAACTTGTAGGAAAAGAGATAGCATGCATTATTGCATACAATTGAATCGGAGAACTATACAAAAGTATAAATACGGAGTAACTTCGTGTTGTGGTGTATACAGAATGTATGTATTTATTTCGAAAGGGACTCCCTCACTCAATAATATGATACAAAGAAACGAAATCCGAGAATAAATGCATAGAATATCCATAGAATGCAGTTTATATGACACAATAGCTAGATAACTACAGAGTATCACAAAGGGACGCAAAATGAACAGAAATTACTCCTCGTAAATCCCCAACAGTGTCATGTCATTTCGTTGTTTTACGACTTGTTTCCGGCAACATTACATTACGATTTCCTTCTTTCTCCTATTAAAATGACGCTATTACTTATTTTCTGTTGTGCTAACTGTCAATTTTACAAAGGCAATGAGTGGACTTATCCTCCCTTACATAATTATACTGCCTCTTTAATGTCCAAATAAATATGACTCAATTTATTGTTAGACAAAGCCTGAAGGAGATTTTGCAATTAAATGGATTGTAAAGAAAATCTGATGGAATTCTTAAAATGGTGTGTAAAGATTTCTTTTATTTTTACTGTTGCGCAAATATTATACACAGCACTCAATGTTTATACTTATTATTTCGTTACGTTACGTAAGTTACAACTTTCGCTATTGCATATTGCACAAATAATAGTTTTAATACAGCTTAATGTAGAATTTAGCAAGCCATTGACCATGCCCAAATTATTTAATTGTCCTAAATACATCAAGTATTGGTTCTCCATGAAAATTCTCACATTAATGAAAACAATGCATTCAAAGAGCATAATATAGGTAATTCTATTTAAGCCGTGGCCAATTTTCTGTGGTGTTCTGGTGTTAATGTGTTTGCCCCGTTTTTCGGCATTACATATCTTGTCACTGACATATAGACATTATATTTCAACCAAACAATAAATATTTATGATTTTAAGTGAGGAAATGATAGCAAAAGTTCAGAAATAATATTTGCGCGCATTTAATTCTTTATTTTGCTGACGATTTTGAAGGATTTCTAAATAGTAGAAATACAATAATTTGCCTTCGTCCCAGTTTTGAAAGTCTTGCATTAGCAACTATAATTTCGCCTTTGCTTTTTTGAAATAGTATATGGTACAAAAGTTTCGTTGACAAAAGAAACCAAGTGCAGACAAGGATTTTTACTGCGAAAACTTAACGCATCCACCTACTAGTAGCCATTATTGTATTCAGAAAGTAGCTTGTTAGCTTTTCAGAATTTTTTATATAAAATGCAATGGAAAATTGCCTGCCTTGCATTATACCTACTTTCTTGTTTGGACTTTGGGCCTGTGTGTGTGGGTACCTTTTGTACTAGTTACGTAGTTGTGTGTATAGATTTTACATCATGAAATAATCTTTCAAGCTCCAACTTTGTGAGGAAGGATAACTAGACAGAATGAAAGTAACTATGTTTGTAGTAGGCAAGTACATAAGTATAAAGTTGTATCTTTGTTACAGTGAGCTCAACTTGTCCATTTCTCTTCCGATGGACAAGGATCAGAAACTGTTTTCCTATTAACGTCACATTCACTCTTTTCAAGATAGTATGGGGAAGAAGAAACTCTCGTAAAATCTAACGAGAAAAGCTTTTCTTCGGAATTTGCCAGACCAGAAATACATAAAATCTTTCCAAGAACCTTTTTTACGCTGAAATCTTTCTTGTGTTCTCTTATGTAATGTAACACATTTTGACTCGACTTGACTGGCTTGGAATTGACTTCCATTCGTGTGGCTTTGCTTAAAGCTAAACTGACTTACACGTTAACTCCACATCAGCTTAAATGTTTTCTTTCACTTTGGCTTTATCCATTTCAAGTAAAATAGTACGTATTGTGAGTGCCCAAGAAACATTCTTTTCAGCCATTGCTGTAAGGTAAATGTAATGCCAATTATTCCATTTTTCAGATTTCTTAACGAAATCCGAGCATTTTTCTCAAATTAAATTACTGAATAGATTATTGTAACATAAATAGATCAAAAACGCCAAAATTAACACAAAAGACGTTTGCGGAAGCAAGAAACCTGCTCTGCTACTTACATTCGAAATAAAATTGCATTATTTAAAATAAATGTTCGATGTTTAAATTAGAACTGAAAACTACAAATTAAAATTATTAATCAAATAGGCAGAGGTGAAAGTGAAGTGAGTAAGCCATATTTTTTGATAACACACATTTTCGTTTACACTAGTACAATTGAGATAAAAAATTATCAGAAAATATATACTTTTTTCACCATATTAATTTCAGCAAAATATTCCTTGTAATTTTGTTAAGTAAGAAACGTCTATTGAGATTTCCTTCCTATGCTATGAAAGGTAAAGTTCTACTTATGATTACATCCTGCACATACCCTTCTCAGCTAACTAAGAGTAAATATTTAGCATGCACATATACAGACTTAAGAGAAAATAAAAAGCAATCGTTTATTTTCTAACGAAAGCCATGTATATTCTTACCTCACTGAAAGTGCTGACAATTCTTCGTCTACCGACATTCTGCTATTTAGACAAAGAAACGAAAAAATTACAAAAAAGCTCTTACAAGAATTTCCATATAAGTGCATAGTTCAACAGTGAAACGCAACAAGGAGTAAATAACATTACATCAGTTTCATGTGTGCACATTAGTACAAGAAGGCAATTCATTGTGTAAAATAAATAATGTCTATTGCCGATTAGTGGAACATTAGATCAAGTTTTACTTTATTTCTCCTGCTTCTACGCACACACACAAACAAATGCGACGATACTCAAATCTCAAATACAGGGTAACTTTTACAAAGTTTGGCTTCCATTCTACTCCACTACTACCACATTCTTATCTGAAAATCAATCTGATTACAAAGTGCCGTGTACTAAACGAAACTTGACTAGAAGATATATAATGGGGACTAGGGACACTCACACTACACTTTGCCCTTCCTGTCTGTTTTGCTATTCGGGAGCATAAACTTTCCAGCTTGTCATGCAATACGAAATTACACACTATACAAGGAACCTATTATGTAAATATCTACATGCTTTGACTGAACTGAATACACTTGCAACCTGTACTATACAAAATGAAATACAAAATTTAACAACGTGCTTTAGTCAAAATATTAGCTTTAACTAATTTTTATTCAGTCACAGACAGCATATCTATATGTATGTAGATAAAATGTTTAACATATTCCCCATAATTTTTGCCAAATTGCAAATTGAGTACATACTTTTGGCTGTGTAAATAATGATTTTTAGTGATATGATTCGCCAAACTTTAAAAAATACATCCTTGTTAATAAAATTGCTTGTAATAATTATTTTTGGCAATTTCACAGTAAAATAGAAACACTGTGACTTTAATGGCCGTATTTTACGCCCAAGATACCAATACTAATGCAGCCTATAAGCTCTAGCAAGTAGAAAACTGTGTTAAATCAAATAATTAGATTAGCTGTATAACTATCATTACAATATACTATTCTTTATTCGCTTTCTGTAGAAAATAAAAGTACTATTACATAGGTAGTAGGAGTAAGTAGGTACACTTATCCAATCACATTGAAAAAATAAAAACAAAAAAAATTGACAGATTCTTTAAGCAAGTCTAAACATACTGATGAACTAGATTTACTTACTTACATATGTAATGCCATTACGTGGTTTTGTTTCAAGTATTAATTTCACAAAAGAAACCTATCGTATTTATAAGGTTGACTTAACTTTCCTTCAACTGACTGAATTGAACTGCATTATTTTGTGTAGCTGTTTTAATAATCTCAACTCTCAGTCAGCCTTTTAGCTAAAGCTGGAGTTGAAGTTCAAATTGAAAGTACAAAAGTATCAAATTACATCTTAGGAAGAAATCTGACTAAAAACTTTAAAAACCACCTGCTCTTATTTTGTCCATTCCTTTATAAATCCTCCTGAACTATTTGGTAAATATTACACATACGGGATGTATGTAATGTACATAATGTACTTAGAATTTCCCTACTTGACTAAACTAAATATTGTATTACATTACATTACGTTACAACATAACATCACATCACATTACTAATCGTAGGGATCACAAGTAAAAGAAAGTAAATGGAAGGGGAAGTAAGTATTTATGTTTAAGTACCCATGCAGGCCGTAGAGTAATGTGAATACCTAGTCAAATAGTTAAAAATAAAATCCCTTTCAAAAATGATGATGAATGTTTTTTTCTAGGGTGGGATGTGGGATAGTTATGATTATTGTGATAGAAATCGTATGATATCTCGTGTTATGTACATACAAAATACAAACTATGTGTGTACAATAGCATGTACAAATGTGGCTTGTACATACTAACGTTACTAACGATAAGTGCAGATATGGGATCAGTCTAGCCTAGTTTTAGTTAAACTCTAAACTGTACTCTACCCTGCATGATATCTGCCTACGTACGTAACGTATGTATTTATCTACCCAGTACATTCTTACAGTACATTTAGAATTTAGAATTTTGACTGAAGAACAAGAAGAAGTGATTCTGTTTCATTCACTGTGACTCAGCCTTCTGACCTGATGTGATGTGATGTTGAAGTTAAAGTTAGTTGTGCAAAGCATAGCTAAATATTCTACACCGAATAGATATACTTATTACATGACTTAAATAACGTAGGTAGTACAATAAGAAGTAGGTTTACTTACTTAAATAAGTACACAACTACATTTACTTCACATAACATAACGAAACGATGGAAAATGTACAAACAACACAACGTGAGTCAAGAAATTTTCAACTTGTTCACATCATCGGAGACCTCACAATGTTCGTGAAGGCAGGGGGTCCAAAACAAACTCCGTTCCTTCCAATATAAAATGCCATCCTTGGCTTGACTTTAATTTATCTAAACATACATCTTTACATATCGATGTAGTCAAGTGAAGGGAAACCAAAGGAAAGTGTCTATACAACTCGTGGCGAGAGATATATACTTAATATACTATATACTTAAGCAAGTGAACTCAAACTCAAACTCAACTACATAACTGGCATCTTCTTTCTCAACTCCCTTCTTCCTTCTCATCTCATCTCAACTCATAATACCAATAATGTTTTCCTTTAATCCCCATTACACGCTTATTGTTAGTTAGGAAAGGAAACTTGTCAAATGAACCTTATTGTTAATCTGGTTAGATCTGGGAAGACTTTTTACACTTACGTACAAATATACTACATACACCTACTCTTATTATTCTTATGGAAAATATGTGGTACGTATATCTGCATTTTGCTTAATGCAATGCTATATGGCTGTCTCCGTCTTCTTTGATAAAAAAGTTAGGAGGAAATCTTTTGCTATTAAAAGTATATATGTATGTGAGTGCTGTGTACTTACGTATTAGGCAAAGAAGTTGGCTTGTGAGTAAAAGTAACATTTTATTTTACTTAGTTTTTGAAGCGTATTGTTTCTTTTAGTGAAATCGGAAAGAAGTTTATAAGGAATATATGTTGAAGGTACAATATGCGTCATTATTTCATTGAAAGTTGAAATAGTGATGTGAATGTGATGTGGATGTGATGCTCAGTGAAGTTAGTGAAATGGAGTCGTGCTCTATGGCGTCATTGATTCATCCTACTAGATCACTGAATCTAAACGAGTTTCTTCACACATTTCCTAATCGGAAACTAAAGGGTTTGTCTTGTACTTGTTCGGATGGAATGGGTGTGCGAAGGAATTATTTGTCACACCTTTGCATACTAACGACTAAATTACAAAGTTTATTTTAAAAGCTTCAGCAAATGATTCCTTCTACGTATTTGCATTTTTTGAGCGATTATATGTTTCTATACTCCACACATAAGATAGGTTGATAGGTATAATAGGTACTCTTTTGTTCACATTATAAATACATACATACAACTAACAATAACAATGTACGACTTAGTATCGGCTTAGTTTTGGCATCTTTTAGGGAATATATGTCATAGGCACACTAAGGTACGACAAGGCATGGGGAACAGTATACTTTAGGTATCTATGTCAACTGGCGAGTGAAGCCTTCCTAATTTTATCCCACTAGAATTTTTCTGGACGGTCAAAATATCTGTTGTAGATTTCAGCTAAAAGTGATCTCGGGCGGCAAAATATCGTGTGGCCGGGGAAACTGAAGAAATATGTCCAACAAGACACCCTTGCAACAAATCCGGCTCAAAGGACCATGTAACTTCCCCTGACCTGTTGATAGCCCGAGTTAGTGTTTCTAAAGACAAACTTCCTAAAGACAAACCCGAGCTATCGACTGGTCAGGGGGAGTTACAGTTACATGTCGGTTATCGATTCCAAATCCTACCTATTGAAACTGTAAGCCTACGACGTGTATAAATAGTAGTGGGACAGGGAATAGATACCTAATTCCCTTCTCTGATAAGGACTGGAAATAAAAAGACGAAGGGCCAAACCAAATCATCCCCTACATAACACAACGGTTTTCTCACTCTTCTACTTGAATTTTAATGAACAAGAAAATCATTCAATATCTGCCATTACTATTACTACAGGTTTTTTACGAACATATTAAGCTATGCTGTATTACGGTTCATTCATTAAATCATCCATACCTAGACAAAGACTAGACCACAGACAGTCTTCTACATTCTACTACACTACACAATCTAAACCACACACATAATGTTTACACATCAAAACCCATATGGCCAAACAACATTGATGGTACATACTTATACCTAAGCCAAAAAGAACCCCAACCCAAAACTTTACTAACGAAATAAATAAACGATCTAATCTATCTAATCTATCTTCAAATTTGAATGACAGTATTATGTAATGTATGGCCGCAATAAAATTTAACAATCGCTATAAAATTTTATGCATAATTTTCGTGTGTGCATAATATAATTTCATTTAACATCACACGCCAAAATCTAAAGGATAACAACGGAAACGGAGCAGCAAAGCCAGCAGCGGAAAACCATTGGCAAAGCAAATTACAAGGATAAGGGATACATAAAACATATTTGCATTGTAATTGCCAAAAATAACAAAGAGCTCTTGAACTCATTAAGTTCATTAAGCTAATTGGATTAGCCAAGCCAGCCGTTGTGCTTTGTGTTAAGTCGTTAAGTGCGATGCTTTCCTACTGAACACGAATAACTACACCATTTTATAATAGCAAACACAAAGTATTATTAGATACTCGTGTACATACTTTTCTAATGAAATATTTTTAATCATCCTTTGCATTTTCAAACCGCAAAGCCAAGACTTCCAAAGGGAAATTATTCTTTTTCGCATTAGTAAACGTTTACAGTCATTATACTATGTATTGCATAGCTTAAGGGAATTTCACAAGTCAGTACATACATAAAATGACAAGAATTCCTATCCTAACGCACATAAATCTATATTCTATACGTATAGCGACATAGTGCATTAAAAACTTTACTAACTGTAGTATTATAGCAAAATATACACAAAAATTTTTGTTTTATATTTCACATATGGCTACATGAAAAGGTAATAACATTTTATGTGCTTAAAGGATGATGTGGATGAATTTTAAGTTAAAAAGCTAACTGTGTGATACTCACAACATGTCGTTATCAAAATTTTCAATTATAATTCTCTGTGGCTGAGCTGAGCTCATTTAGGGATGATTTACGAGAATTAGAAGAGAGCTAACTGTCCGTAGTTACACATTATAATAGCATTATAAATAAAACACTTGAAAGATTTCTCTGCTTTGTTTTGTTGTGTTCCTTGTCTCAAGAAAGCCTGAGAGGGCAGACGAAGTGATGATGGGAATGGGAAGAGAGGAAGGCTCAAGTGTTGAATTTTTAACTACAGGTTAAAGCATAAGATACGTAAACAGTAGAAAAAGGTCATAGTACTACTACTACTGCACTGTAGTTAATATGCTCTCTGACATGACTTTTGTAGTTTTGTACTCATGCTCACTCTTTGCATAGTAGCCCTATAAATTTAAAGTCGTCTGCCTACCTGCAGCTACCATAATCTACGAGCATGAACAGATAAAAGCAAAATCTCTTCACTCCAGGTAGTTAAAAGAGTAATAACCTGGAAATTAGGTGGACCCCACAACGAAAACTAATGCAACATATTATGCAACGCAAAAGCAAAAGCAAAGGAAAGTTATAAAAACAACTGGAGTACATAACATTAGCGTTTAAACTTAAGCTTGTACATATAGTAATTCCCTTACTTAATGTATGTGCGAGCGAGCGAGGAACAACAGATCTGAACAGTGAACAGAGGATCGTAAATATCCTGCGGATGCTCCTTCACATAATTATTGATGACAGAAATGCATTTGGATATTTATTGCTGACTCTTCTGTAGGTTATGCAATTTAAAACCAAATATGGGATCGTGCTTTCATTTTATTCACTATATCGTTAGTAAAGAGTCCGAAACCTTCCTTCCTTATGTACAAGAATAAAACCCAAGATTCCTTATCTATTCACACGCACTATTATACATACAGCACTACAGCACATGTATGTGTCGTAGGCACATAATGCACTTTGGCCATGTTACAGGCGTTATAGCTGCCACTTTTTCAATCTTTGTCAGATATCTTTGTCAGAATATTTGTCAGATAGGTAATCCATTTAGAAATAGTTAGCGAAAGATAGATAATGATAGATAATGCAATTAGCCAGCAATTTGGCCAATTGAAATACTTTGCCAGGGTGGTACTGTGAGACTGTGGCATACATAAATCTCTCTAGTACATAATTGTTACGCAATAACGGTAAGTATATAGTAAACTACTCCTTCATTCTTCTACTGTTTGTTAATTATGTATGTAAGCTTCCTAAGCATTTCATGTTCCATCAATTTGTTTTTGTACATTGAGTCAAGAGCAAGACAAGCCAGTGCAGTGCGCTGGACATGTGTTTAAATACCTACACCATACCACTGTACTGTGTACACGCGAACAAAAATTCGACATTTACTCTTCAATACATTATTGTTCAGGTAAATATTTCCCATGTATAGTAAACAGTATATCTATTCATAGGAGTTTCCTGTCTTGTACTGAATTAACTGAATACCTACACACACTGCAATACTGGACCGAACCCTAAAATTGACTAGATAAAAGAATAGTTTTCCAGGACATGCCATGCCATGACAGTCTATGTTCTTTACTATTAAATACTCTATTGTACATAAATAACATAGGTATAGATACCAATACGTAGGTTTAGAAACAACGGGAACCAAAACCAACTATTAGCTCAGCCACGATATGAACGTGATATTATTTTGTTGAAGTTGGGAAGGAAAGTCCATTGTGATCATGCACCATAATAATCCAATTATATTTTACAAGTAATGCTATTATTACATACTAATAGCTTACCCTTCTCACACAATTTCAGGATTAGTACTCATACTCACAATGAGCACTGACTAGACTCGCTCTCACTAAAAAAACACACGTGGAGTGTTTCCTAGAAGGCAGAGGAACGCGAACCAAAAAGGAACACTACCGGTTGAACAGTGCAGATAGAATGGAACCTTAGCTTTAAAAATTTGGTGAGTGAACTCACAGACTTATTTTACTTACATAAACAACAATACTATATATAGTGTGCGATGATAATAATATAGCCAAGTTCGGTCAATAGTAGATCATTGCATAATATTATTTTATAAGAATAATATATAGTTATCTAAACATTAGGCTGTCATATTATATTACATAATATACAGTACATTCCGCGTATAAAGAATGCCTTTGCAATAGACTTTCTTATTCAACTTTTAATAAAAATTAGTACACAATCTTCCTTTTAAATTGTACCTGGTCCTATCAGTACTTATGTATATATGTATAATGTATGATATTTTTAAGTAAGCAATCCAATTAAGGTTGCGAAACAATATACATACATGAATATCCACAAAATATTATTATTATTAACTGAAAACTAGCCTAAGATTTTAATTCCCACTGTCTTGAGTGTGTCAAAGGCCTACTATATTCATCCGCACTAATTTTATTAGTGCTTTTTAGTATACTAATATAGGTTAAATACAAATAACTTCAGTTGTAGTGTTGTAAAATGGGAAATCTCAAAGTTTATATTACATGTGGGCTTGTAGGATAAAAGTAATCGAATTTCTGCTGGCGTAAATTGATTGGTAATCCGGTCGGGACTGTAAACACAAAGTAAAAATATACAGTGGGGTATCTCATAAACAGCACTTTTACTTATGTTGTTACATTATGTATTAAATCAAACTGACTTTGACTTGACTACTACATTATATGTGAGGATATTACATGACATGAATGTGGATGAAAATTAATGAAGGAAAAATGTGTTCATTTAATGGATATGAACCTTGATCTGCATACTACAAATTCAAAGACTCATAAGACGCCTTTCCCGTTAGCTCATCACATCTTTCACTATCTTCATTTGTTAGGCTGATGAGGAGTTTGGAATCTTACCAAATATTTTGGATGTGTAAACAGATGCATGCTCCATTGCAATCACTTTAAACCAAGACGAGGCGAGATCAGAATCCACGACAGCGTCAATTCAAGTCACGTCACATTCGCATTTGTATTATTTAGCACGCTTTTCTAGATCTGTTGCAAATTTAACTAAGATTGGAATTCGCTTCGTTTGATACTTACTTTTGGTTAACCAATGTATGTACTATATATATACGGGATTAGCAGTAACCGTACTTATCGAATTAATTCAAGCCTGAAAATAATTTCCCATAGATATTCTTTCTCGACAAAAGATTCAATTTCTCCTTCGAATTATATCCCCTGGAGAAATTATTCCTACTTTATTTTTAAAACGATGTAAACTTGTAGCTTATTATTGTGTATACTTATAAGTAAATACCCAGAATTTGAGCTTTTGTTCGTCTTGACAGACAATTCGTTTGCTGAATTTTTGGAAGGAGTAGGTGCCGAAGCGTCTTTGTCTAAATTATTAATCAAAGGTTCGAGTAATCCATATTGGAAATGAATTGGTCAAATTAATCCAGTAAATTTTGACACCGAGAATTACTCCTGGGGTAAAAGCTAGTAGTGATTTTACCCCAGCGAAATCCAAGCCTTGAAATTCTAGTCCCATAAGTGTGAGCCCCTTAATATTTTTAACTGTTGAGAGAAATGTTGAAAAATACTTTGCGTTAAAAATGTATACTACAAAGTACAATTCCCCCTGGAACTAATTCGATAAATACGGTTTCTGGTACACTGTTCTGTAAGTGATACTTTTCATTGTCTTTTGCATTATTCTTGATTAGCGATCGTAAGTGGTATATTTGTTAGTTTTCTAGTCAATTATTCTTACAAAGTACAATGGCGTAAAAAATCATTAGCAAATACATAGTTGCTTTGCTTGACAAAAAATTAAGTGCTAGGTGTTATTGTGCTTTATGTTTTAACGGCAGAGCAAAGCGCCTTACCAATTTACCTTCGTAGTTTTTCATGCCTTGACTTTGACTGCATTTTGTCTTCGCTATTCAACACGTACGAAGCAACACAAGTCATGTCCAAATGTACACAACTTTCTCGTATCTTACTAGATAGATATTTTAATTTTACTAGAAAATGGCATTAACTACATTTAAGTAGATAGCAATTGCACGTAAAGTGTGTGGGAGGAATCCTGTCCGTGCCTTCGTAAGGCAAGGGAAGCCAAATAGTTTTTGTTAGAAGATAGATAGAGAGAAACATGTGCGATAGATTTATTTCCAACCGTAAAAAAGGAATTGGTGGTTTATTGTTGACAGGGAACTCACTTTATTTCAGACTTTATTTCCATGATCAAGATAACCGAAAATTTACACGTTCACCCTCTCAGTGTCAATGAATGCATACTTTAGGTGAAAGCAAATGGTAAGACATTTATTTCATTCTAATTTAATTAGGTGCTATGGCATGCTATGCTACTTACTATTAGTTGCTAGACTTGCTTTAAGTTGTCATTATCCTATTTGTCTAAAATGCACTGTTTGCAATCCAATTTAAGTAATTAATTACCTTTACAGAAGAACTTTTGTATTTGTATTGCAAAATGAAAAAAACCAAAAGTTCCCATTAGCAGAACTGCGGAGTGCAAACTAGAATTTCTTTGAATACAAATACATTCTCGGTACGCATGCATGAAAAAATGAGCGAAAATTCGTCAAAATATTAACATTTGCACAGCTTTATGAGAAAATAGTGCAAAAATCTTTTAAAGCCTTAAGCATAATGAACTAACTTAAGATTCTAAAATTATTACATTAATATTAAGGTAGAGAGAGAATGGAGAGGTACAACACATCTGTAAACGGTTATACCGAAGTGATATATAATGCATTACATTATTCTCCTTGGAACCATATTTACCCAACAAAAGCAAAAACAAATTGTCACAATCTTTCGCTCCGAAAAGCAATTTGATAAATAACAAGAGTAGCTACGTGGTAGGTTTTGTATAGTGGAAAGTCGAATTAACTCAATACAGCTTAACTAATACATAGTTAGCTGTACAATATTACATTATTATTGTAAGTGTACTATAAATAGTTGTACATGTGCATATCTGTAATTATTCACAAAAAAATCCCATTATAAACGGTAGAAGTATTTTAAACCTATTAGCGTGACAGATTACACATTTCTGAATGCACATAATATTCAATACACAAGTATTTATCTAAGTAATGCATATATTGTACAAGTCTACTATAAGTGTCCCTTGACTTGTTCCCCCCTTTCTAAGATTGTCACTGTGGTTCACTGTTTCTCTTGTCTTGTAAGTTAGGGAGTTAAGTCATATCTTGTCTTGTCCTTTTCTAATCTAAACATGCATCTGAGGGAACTGAAACCAAAGTTTTCATTGTGATGTCAGACAAGGGAAGGCGTCAACTTTACTATTTGTACTTGTATCTTAAGCCATCGATTTAGACTACTCTGTAAACACTTTTTTGTCTCGTATGAACTTATTGTTTGCATTACTCTTGGTATTATACACTTACTACACAATTGAGACTACAATAGAAAATACAAACCCCCCATGAATCGTAGTCGCGGTTTGTATACTTTTGAACCAATCCATTATCATTTTCCTTTCATTTACCATCACAAAGGGACATATTGTTTATGTAAGTAATATTCGTTTGTTCAGGTCAGGTAAACTTTCTTTACTTTTTGCAAACGAATGTACAATAGATGCATAAATATGAGTATAAATCAAGGAATATGAATTTGCAATTCGTTCAAAGCAAAGTAAAAGTCTTAAGTAGTAAATCCATAATAATAAAATTACGGTAATAAGGTTTCGTGCTTAAAATTAACTATTGAGAGTTCCTGTCTTATGTATAAGAAAGTAAAGATATGTCAGGCAACAAATTTAACACAGTTTATTAATTTGTATTGACGGTACTCTCTCTACCAATAATTGTCAAATAAAAAACTTAAGTCAGAATCAGAATGTAAGTAGTGTAACGCAACTAACTTTTATCTTATCTGAACATTTTACGAGTTTTGCTACCTAATTCAATTACGCTCAACTCTTCTACTTACTTTCGGATTGAACTTACTGACTGTTTGTTTCCGGGTGGAGAAAAATCATTTCTTTTCCACTCACTCAACCTCAACTCAACTAGCATCACTAGCATGGCTATGACAGTTAGGAAAAGAATCGTTCTTTTTATGAAACTTTACCTTTCCGTTCCCACATATGTACTTCTGTCCTAACTAAACAAAGTTCTCTTGCTGAACACACATACATTCATGTTCGCATTTGATTGAGAAACATTTTTCTTTCACAACTCGATTATTGTACGTACATAGAACCAATAAAGGCAAGCCAAAGCAAAGCAAACTAAACCAACTGCAAACTAAGTAACTAGCCATGTATAGCTACAGCTACAGTCTACTTTATAGCAATGCAATACTTACACTTGCAAGTGTACCAAAATATAATACAGCAAAAAAGCGGAGCAAACTTTCAGTATGTTCTGTACTACTTACTAACACTATTTACACAATTTTTCTCACACTATACGGAACCTGAATACAGATTTCAGATACAATTACAGAATTTATTCGTAACTTTATGCCTGTAGCGTGCTATTGGCTATAACAGAAACATGACACACACATTATTCTTTACACAAGTAATAATCAAGAAAAATAAACAATTTCAGATAAAAATCCCTTATATACTATACTATAAAGTAGACCTTATCCCGTCACATCACATCAGGTAACTAGAAAATTCAATATAGCACCAATGCATTAGGGTTCAAAGACTTCAACATTCAACTTCAACCCAAGCACATAATATATACTAGCAAGATATTTAGAAACTATAAAAACATAAAGAGCCCATTTAAGGGGATATATCCTTCCAGACCAGGCCAGGATAGGCTAGGAATCCCACAGGCGAGACTATTCCCCTTTGAATAAATGTAAGTGGAGATTTACGAGTGGAAATTAGTAATGTCACAACAGGGGCTGTCATAATTAGCGTCGACTCAGCCCGACCAGCCTAGCCACATCATAACTTAACGAGACAGAAATAGTTTCTGTCGTGAAAAAATCTTTAACTAGACTTTCCCTAACATCTAAAAAGTGTCTATAGTTTATACCGTATTCCTTCCTCTTGGGTTAGTTAATAGAGTGTGAGAGAATCGACGAGAATGTCATGTTGTTAAATAGAAGGCCCTTCACGGGTACATTGTTAATATTAGCCATGACACGTCAATCCACATATTATGTATACTGATACTTACTTTATTCAACTCTACATTAGGTACATATTGCATTACATTATTACAAAACATTAGTATTCTGCTTTGATGTTATGTGATTTCCTATTCAAATTTTGAACTTGCATCTCTGCTAACAATAAGAATAAGCATCACTATAGAAAGATAGGAAACGCAAGGCAAAATGTCATTACGAGCACAGCTGAACATTCCTAAATACTTTTCATCACAAAATAATAGGACGCTTCTTATCTGAAAAAGTTCAGTTCACATGCATTCATTGCATTACACAACACAAGGATAAGTAATTTAGTATAAGCGTACCTATACAGTTCAAATAGGGTATGTAGTATCTGTATGTAGGAGTCAAAGAGTTAGTTTGTGCATACACTGTGGAAACAACACTCATAAACATTTTCTCCCCTTCATTGCATTTTCTCCACGCTTGATCGACAAAAATAGATAAGAATGGAATCTCTGCCTTGACATGACATGAGAGTGAAGTGATTCTTCCGAGAAAACATTAAAGAGGTTAAAAGTAGCTGTGTGTGTTATGTAGTAGTTACAGATGGATGTACTTTATGTACCTTTAGTGTTTATCTTTCTCATTTGTAAATGTAGGATTGTGGTACAACTACCTACCTATTTATACATTGCTTACTTATACACAAGCACGTTGGAAAGAAAGAATTTTGATTTATATCACGTAATAAATCCTATCATACTTATTTAACTTGCTTCAAAGTTCAAGATTCAAATTCATTTCACAGTTTTACTCAAATATTAATCTATGTAATTAGCATGCTTACATGGTGTGCATACATTTACATACAGTATACTACAATATATACATTGTATTGTAATTGTAGGCAGCTCTGGTGAATAATTTGATTATGGCAAGATAGCAACAAATTACTGACTAATTTCCTTGAAACTATTGTTAAGAAGAGCCTTTTTATTTGTTGGATTATTTGGTTCTTCGTGTCGTGTGTGCATTTAAGTTGCGAAGAGTATAAGTCATTCCCTTGGACGTAAAACCAACTAAAACAAGCAAAAAGACAAAAGGACAAGCCTAGACCACACAGGAAAAAGAAAAGGCAAAGTGCGACGTAACGTAGGTAGTACTAAAGGGTAAACAACACAATAATGGGCCCTGGCTTGGCTTAAACTAATAAAATATGCTAAATGTATTGTTATGACCATGATTCATGCCAAGAGCTATTAACTCTTGCAAGTATCAAGTCAGGATCAGGACATATAACAAGAGTTAGATTAAGAATTAGAAAAACTTGGTATAATACGTAAATACTGATGCGGATGATCAAAGAGGCCAACTCACTTGAAATACGAGATCATCCATTTAATTTTATGTTATTAGCTTTTACACGTACCTAAGTACGACCTAAAGCCTACAAATCCAATTCCCTTCCTGCGTGTGTGTTGTTTTAAAATAGGCGTGCCTCTTTTCCTTTCCCATCTACAATTAGTTATTTGTCATTACTACGTCATGGTCAACCTAACTTATGCAATTTGGTGCTATCGGAAGGAATTTATTACAACATTGTGTCTAAAATCGTAAATGCATCGGTTTAAGTATTAGAAACTTGCTCACTGTATACAATAAAGCTTTCAATTTTAATCCAATTTCAGTTAGGTATAAAATTAGAGCACTAGGATAATTTTATTCTGGGGAAGTTAATAAATATTGCAATACTGTGAAATAGTAAGACAGTATTAGTAGAGCACACTTTAAAATTATGTACTAATGTCTTCTTCTTGGTGAAAGTGTTTGTTGTGAGTGTAAATACATTAAATCATAGCAATAAGTTAAGGCTTATATTTAATGGCACCATATAAAAACTTATTTTGCCATAATTTTTTAGACTTATTTTACCATAACTTTA
>JAQFYC010000654.1:0-50271 GCA_034694165.1 Tomocerus mixtus
CGCACGTTCAATATGAACAGATGCGAATCAAGCGCGCGTCCGTCTGACTCATATTCCAACCATTGAGTCCTCCTTAAGATCTGCTAAACCATTATTCTTTGTGTATATACATATAGATGATTGTCTGAGAAACACAATAAAGCCATATTCTACTTAAGATAGCTATAAGATGGTACTGTTCATGAAAATTAGGAATGTTAAGTTTCTTATTTTAGTTCTTGCTGGTTTGCATTATTTTTAACTTGGCATTTTATTTAAATTAACGCTTCATTTTCATTGTAGAATTTGGGGAGCGGAGTCTCCTGGTTATTTATATACTATCGTTTACATGCAATACCGCACTGTAATGTACTTGTACAGTGCAGTATCTACATAATTCACCTAACTAACCTACATAATAGCTGGCATTTGGCATGCTTCGCTCCTTCGTTCCAAATGCGTGTTTGTATCCGAATAATCCGAATAATCCGATTAATAAAATCTAGACCTAGATAATTTATTGATTTACTGGGATACTAGGAAATCGTTTCTGTACTTATACCTGGATATTGATATGCAATGCAATCAATCGAAGTGACAAACTTCAGTTGTTTGAAGTCAGTGTACATAAATAATAAAATGTATTTCCCCCTGGATAAATATATGTAAATGTACTGAACCCATGCAGTACCCATATTTATGTACGTAGATACGTTGCTGTATCCTCCAATCAAAATGAGAAAAAAGGTAAAAAATGGACATTCACTTACGATTTGTGGTTCTATGTGAATACTTCCTGAAGATGGTTGGAAAAGAAAAGAGACCCAATACTTTACATATCAACAATTAAATTACCATAGCTGGGATAAGCAACGATTGTTTATCGTTAAATGTGTATTATCTATCTGTTTGTGACTGCATCTAAGAATGCACAAGATTAGTAGAAGTAGGGGCAATGTACCTAAGCCAAGGCCACGACGACCCTTCAACGAAGTTTTACAGTCAAGGCTAACTATCGTATATGTACTTCAAGGGAGGTAAATACTTTCTACTATGTACGTGTACGAAGTTTTAGCCATTGATATGGCAAACGAAACCGAAAACTGCAATTTCACAACAGTAGGTACATACCTAAGCCAAAACCAAACTTAATGATATACTTGTGGTCTTTGACATGAGGATATACATACTCTAATCAGTTGTATACTCAGGACTGAAAGATTAAGAACAAATACAGATTTTACAGATTTAAACAGCATAATTATTATAGTGCCTTAATAGTTACTTTGGTTAAATAAAAGTGCTCACAAAGAGTATAAGAGTATAATAAGAAGACCTTTCCAGGGCCAGGATTTTGCTAGGAACATACAAACGCGCTGCATAATAGTCTCAATATGCATTAAAGTCGATATCAAAAATCATGTCACCTTCACTTGGCCTTCCTTAATATTCCTGTCCGCACACCCCATCATTCATCGATTTCTGCTTCTAAGAAGTTAGCACGGTGACGTAAAATGATGGAATGTAGTACATGGGCTGTTATACTTACATAATATGTGGCTAATCCCTAAGTAGTAATGGGTGTTGTGCTTCTATGTATTGTTCCATTATTTGAAGCAGGTTTCGAATTGACCCCGTCCATTCAGTCTGATTTGACTCAAAAACTAATATACAGTTGTTACAACCTACTCTATCAACTCTCGACAAAAAAATTGAACCGCGGTCGTAGGTTACAGACGGAGAAGACAGACAGACAGCACCATCATTCGCATAAGGTGGTTTCTCTACTACTTAATAAATGTATGTACAGATATATACCAACTTTAACTGGTTACTTGCGTACCTGCCACACAATGCGGGGATACATATGAAACATAATTATATAGTATAATATTTCATTTCATTTATGCAATTACAGGAGAGTTTGACTACCTATATGAAAGATACTTTTACTAAACAGACAACCATAACGTACTAAAATGCAAAGCCTTACGTTATGTATAAACAAAAAGACAATACTTACTTATGTTTTCAAGAGCTGCGGAATGTATTATTTGCTCATGATATTTTGAATTGTATCAAACTACATACAAACTATAGTGCTAACCTAAATATTCGCACCCTAAATATACTTAAGCTAGTAACTAAGGTATGCAAGTTTTATGAAGATGTACTACATTACATCTACACCAAGAGGTTATTTGAATTCTGATAAAATGCACAACCGTATTATCTACATACCAACCTAAATCTACCTAAAATATTAGCTTTGTAAATATTCAACATCCGTTATATATTCACCCACTACTGTATTCCCTTTCCACACTAAACTGTTATCATTTTATGTCACTAAACATGTCATTATTATCATCGTATATAGATTTAGGTGTGGGGTATACAAAAATGTGAAATGAAAATACAATATATGTAGGGTAAAGTGCGTGCCAGCAAATGGACAGTCATTTTATTAATTTTTTTGAAGTCAAGAGATTTGCATAGGTACTTACATACAACAATGCAAGGTGTAATGCATAACATGGCGCGCAGTGTTGTTTCGTCTTTTCGTGTCCTTAATCTCCTTAATAACATAATTATCATTCTACAGGGATATTTTTATGCAAGAGACGATGAACAAGTTGTTAAAACACATGATTCAGGTCAACATGCATTAACAATTTACGTTTGCGGATACACAATGATAGTGACAATGAAATAAAAATGATTTTGATTAATATGAGAATTACTTTCGCTGCCAGCTAGCGTCGAAGGTAGATCAGCTCTCTTTTAGTGATAGTTTCAAGGGATGAAGTTATTACATATCTAAAGAATACTTTCATACTCATATACATATTGCATACTGACACGGATTTATTACGATTCTAAAGCAATTACCCATTATATACCGTATTATTGCATATACTGGGGAGTATAGTATTTTCGCCATCTTTAAATATCGGGCAAGCGACTAAATATTTTACTGAAATAAAAACTGATGAGACCTTACATATATTATTCCTAATAATGTGGCATGTGTCTCCAAAAATGTGGTATTCTGAAAAAATTGATTTCGTGGACAAGCGTCCTTTTGGAAAAAAATTGAGACTTTATACATTGCGGACTTGCTTCCCTTTGAAACTAAACCAGTGGACTTACGCCCCCCTGTTTGAAAAACGGAAATGCAGTTTTGTATTGGACTTTTGTCTTTTTGTAACCAATACCATCAACATGTATATCAGCATTCCTTATCAATATCAAGAATAATAAGAAAATAATATCAGGAAAAGGCCATCCAAACCTAATGGGCGGGCATTTATTCATAAATTAATTTCATGAAGAAATAGGTCATCGAGTTATCTTGTAGTTCTAAATATTTTGTTAACTTCTAACATGACTACCACTTTAACTGCCTTCATTCTCCATGCTTAAACAATGCAAGGTACATAATTAATAATTAATTATATACATGCAATACCTACCCTAAAGCCAAACTGATTAACAAATTGTAAAAGCTAGCCAGTACAGTATACAAGCTATACTAAATTACTGAAGCAAATGTGAACTAAATATTTTACATGTCCATTTCATATCATAATATTGTTAATCAGCTCAGTAATATAATAACAAAACTGTAATTTTATTGTCTCTATTAAAATGTATAACAATCGAGCATCTATACTACTATTATGCTATGTAATGATATGTACCTAAACATAAACTGGATCAATACAGGATCAACATTAAATACACTCATTCTTAGTAAGGATGAGATATAATGTAGCCACATCAGCTTTTAGTTAGAATGTTTTTGACACATAAGCAGATATTTTACATTACACATAGTCACACAATGATACGCCCTCGTTTAGCTGGCCGATGATTCGCTTAGAAAGCAGTGTGTGTCTATTTCGTCATCTTCAATGCATTTACATTATACATTTACCTTAGCTTGTAAATTCCTACATAACATAAACGTAACTAGCTTACTAAAGCTTCTTATCGTCAGATATTACAAATAGAACATACATTACAGTATACAATAAAGATACAGTACAATACAGTTGACAGTTCCCTATAACTATATCACATTCATGTTCATTTTCTGAGCAATTGTTTATACTACGGTATACTTACACATAATATACTACAGCTTATATTTATTTAAGTAAATTACATACCTACACTACATACATATACATAATATACACTAATGCTCTTTACAAGATGATTAGGTGCATGCAAAATACGTGTAGTCTTTCACAAAAAACGATTACACTGCTGTACTAGCAATCTATAGAAGAGCAGACGCTAACACTTTCAAACACAGAAGTGAGATAGTCATGCATAAATATTGACAATGCATATTGACAATGAGGTATCATGTACAATGTACAGTAAGTACAACCACAAAATAGTTAAGAGTTCATTCATCATTCAGTTTGAGTCTGCAGTCTGTAGAACGAGTATTGTCTCAACGTTTTACCATCCAAGTTGGGTCGGCTGGTATCCTTAGGGTAATTGGAATGAATGACGACTTGCAAAATACATAAAAACAGACCATGCTACTCGTCAAGCTGTCATTGGTAGTTTGAATATTTTAAGACTTCATTTCATTAACATTACATAGCTCCTAGGTATGAAATATGAAACAGAAGAAAAGTGACTACGTCTAGCTATTATACGTAGGCATGCATACATTAACTAATAAGTAAGTAAGTGTTCTTTTGTACTGTGCATTGTACACGAGGGCCAGGGACAAGGAGACGAGGGCAGGAACAGACTACAGACAGATAACAAAAAAGCTGCTTAGCTGTCTGTTTTGAAACACGTCATCTCAATTCAATCTCATTCTTGTCTTACATCCATGCACGTACAATGCAAAATTGCAAATGAATCACATCTACATACTCATGCAGAAATATGAAATGAGTGATAGAGTCTGCAAAAAGTGTAAAATGATCTGTGCATATTTAATTCTCATGTCCTGGATAGGGTACTATTTAAAATATTCAGCACGTATTTTATAGCCAAATATGACGAGCATTGATAATTGTACTTGATGTGTTCTTCAGTACCGTTGTTGAGGAAGCTTTGCTACACAAAAAAGATTACTGACCTAAACTCTATCTATCTATAAATATAATCATAATATATAATTCGCTAGCCATGTGCATACTTATATATGTAGTACTTGTATGCAACTTAAGTAACTTGCTGTCTGTCTCTTAATAGTCCGCTGGCATAGCTATAGGAATATATTATTTATTGCTTCCCAATTCCAATTAATTCTCTAGATTTGGTAATCCCATTATATACTTTCACTTATAAAGTGTATTATCGTATAAATACATAAGTGAATAAGTTATAACATTAGAAATTATTTATACGAAACAATTCCTAGGAGTTGTCTTTTTGTATACCGAAATCAATCTCCACCCTTGATTCACAAGGACATCAGTACAGAAAGGAACAAATCTTAATTTTATACTTTAAGCCTAACAATACCTAAGGGCGAGTAACTGTACTGTAAACCCTAGTGCATCAAGGTAAGGTAAACCATTAATGGTAACAGGAGTAAATGATACACTATTCAAAGATCAAATTAACGAGGCCAACGTAGGAAAACTGTTTGCTTTCTACTAGTGATCAGGCCAATTAATTTCCAAATGCTATTGACCAAATCTATAAATTCTACAGGAAACAGCGCTTTATGACTAATTTGCTATAAATGTTAATTTGTAAATTGTAAAAAAGTGAACAATCACAAACTGTAAAGTTGATTTAGTGCAATAGACATTTCAGCCAGTTCCCATTGAAGGAAATTTTTTATGTGGATTCATTTGCTACAGTACAGGGCATCTAGATTTATGACACTCAACATTCATTCCTCCCTTAATACTTAGGTATATATTATTAGCATTCACATCTTGATGCACGAAAGCAAAAAAATCTAAGCTAACTGAGGTTGTCTCAGGTTGTTCTGTGAACGAACATAAATAATAATGTTCGAATTGAATTGCTACGTAATCATATTTCTCATTGCTCTTCTACAAGGGAAGTCACTTATTAGTTACGCAAAAACTTTATGGCACCACTTCGATTGGATAATAAAACAGCGTCATTGGAAATGTGCTGAATTGCCATAACGTTATAAATATCTCAGCCCTTTCAAATCGAATGGTTTTGCGAACTTTACTGACCTGGCTAAATTGGAGGCGTGTAACTGGAGTAAAACTATTTTATGTATGCGTCATTAACAATTTGCCTAAGGATGTATGTATGCAAATAAATGATACATACCCATTTGTGTAACCAATGCATTGAGGTTTATGTACTAGTTTCAGCTCTTGTATACAGTATATGAATTAATGTAATTCCTTGTAACGTGTAAGCTGGTAAGCACCAACAAGCATCCAATGTCAAATAATTACTTGTGTAAATACGTATGTACATTAAACAAATGTGCCCATAGCTATGTACAGATAGGTATGCACAAATAATATACGGTTTTAACTATAGTCGATAGTGCAGTGCACACAACTTGCGAATAATTTATGGATCCATTTACATTGTCACACCATAGTTTCAAAGAAAAACAACGGTCATGCAATGACATTAATGCCAATTATAAATTGAAGAGAAATAAAAAATTGGTTCATATGTACATATTTACAATACAGATGTACTTGTTCAAACACAAAAGGCTATTCATAATACGTGTATAAGATAGGAAGTATCTAGATCCAATTGCATTTATTGTCTTGTAAGCATATTATGAAGAAATTAATATTACTCGCCAAATATATTACATACAGCACAGGATTTTTTCGGAGGATCCTTTGGTTTCGTTGCGTTCTCTGGTTTCGTAGAGGGACCGGAAGCATCTTGTTGATTAGGCAAATTATTGTCTTGCTTTATTTCTTGCTCTGTCTTCTCAGCTTTCTTCTTCAGTATAACAGAATGATTAGATCTGATATTTGTTATGGGGATCTTAATATCAGGCCCATCGAAAGACATTCTGCCGTGCCGAAAATTTTCATCCGCGAGAGGATTTTGCAGTTTCCACATTTCAAAATATTTGCCTTTGTTTTTTATTAAGTCTCGATGAACCCCCCGTTCCACAATCTCGCCCTCGTGCATGACGCAAATGAGATCTGCTTTTTGAATGCTAAATAATCTATGGGCGATGACAATGGTGGTACAGCCTTGTCGAGCTCCTTCCAAACTGTCTATGATTACTTTCTCATTTTCCCTGTCCAGTTCACTTACGATATCGTGACACAATAAAACACTGGGGTCCCTTAAAAGAGCTCTGGCTATGCAAATACGTTGCTTATGTCCAATCGTCAGAAAATCTTCAGCCATTCCTATTCTGGTGTTATACCCCTGTATAAAAATTTCATAATATTTATTCTGAAGAGATATTCCTTCATTTTTCATTGGCAAAGAAATACACTCGGTTGGTTTATAATGAAGACTCACATCCGGTAAGCTCACGATGAAATGGTGAACGTTAGCTCTTTTAGAAGCGGCAATAATATCCTTCATTGTTACTTCACGGGTATTATCACCAAAAGAGATGTTTTCAGCTACTGTAGTATTAAAAAGTTGGGGATCTGAATCAATCACTCCAAAATTGGATCGGTAGGATGGAACATTTAACGTTTTTATATCTACACCATCTAAGAACTGCCAAAAAGAGTTTAAATAAAGTGAAAACAGGAATTAGCTATCGATATGGACTATAGAAAAATCTTAAAACATTATTTAGAACTCACGATATTTCCACCAATTAAATCATACAGCCTAAGAAGTACACTTAGATATGAACATTTTCCAGATTCCGGAGAACCGACAATAGCTACAAATGCGCCTGGTTCTATATTCAAATTAATTGCTCTGAGTTGGGCCATATCTGATGAGAAGGGGTACCAAAAATGAGCTTCCTTCATTGTTATTGCTCCAGCACAAGTTGCCTGAAAAATATAGAATTATATTAATTATTATACCACATGGCAATTACAATTAATTTATAAAATTACCTATGTACAATAGATACAATAATATACAATACCTACTGAAATATATGCAATTATGTAGAATATATACAATATACAATTAATTACCACCATCTCTCCACCTGCATTTCTTATGCCAGGATCTTTGTTCAGCAATGACATTATCTTCTCTCCTGCTGTTACAGCTATACCAAAACTGGATATTACTGAAAGATTGGATCCAAGGCTGACAAGACCAAATATTAATATCTCCCCCATTCTGTACAAAAGAAATTCGACTTAAATAAAGAGGAAATTTTCCTGGAATTTCTTAAATTGGTATACCACATAAACTACATGCTATGTAAACTTACGCAACAACATCTTCATATTTGTGTCCTGAGTAGACAATTTCATTGCCTCCTAAATACATGAAAAGGGAGAAGGCCCAGAAGCATAATGAATTGCATAATGAAAACGTAATTACCCGAAAGAATATATTTCTCTTTTGATGTCTGAAAATAAATTGTCACAATCGGAATAAAAGATATTTGTAGTATATAGATCATATTTGAGCAAAGAGTTAAATAAAGTATTACTTTTGAACACGTTTTTGGATTAAATTCAGCCTATCAATAAAATATGGTTCAAGCTGAAGAGTGGCCACGATATGCCTTTTGTTAAAAACCTCAAGGATCAATTCAGACATTTGTTCAATATCTTTAGCGATTTTCTTTTCATGCCGTTTACTTAACCAACTTTCCGCGAGTGAAAAAGCGATCATAACAATGATCATTGCTACACCATAACCAGTAAGATTTCGGTCATATAGGCAACTATAGAATATACTTGCACTTACAGTAACCACACATTGAATAAATGTTCCGTAAAAACTTGTCAAAATCTGAAAAGGGTCAACAGAAAATACAATATGTAGATTACTTACTTAAGTGAACTTTTAAATGAGAAAGCAGATGTGGCTAAACTATAATCCGTAAGCTCACAAATCTCATAGAGCCGATATCTTGATCTAAAGTTCCTGATAAGGACGCAATGGAATTCTGGGGATCTTCGAAAAATACACTATCCTGATGAAGGAGAGACGAGAAAAGAGTATTCCTTAACCTTCTCACAATGTGGTATCCAGCAAGATTTAGGAAGATATTCTACAAGAGAATGCGATAATGGTTTGCATTACAGTGTAAGTTAATATATTTATTTATATGGAGCATAATGTTATAACCTACATTCGTATGAATTTACCTGGAAAAAACTAGCCACACCAAGAACGACTCCTAAGATTACAAATCCTAAAATCCACCATCTTCCTAATCTGTCTTCTGCAATTGGGGTACCAAAATCACGTTCTTTGAACCATCCTTCAGGATAGCAAAAACTCTGTAAAATTCGTTCAATATTTATTAGAAATATCATTACAGATTGAAAACATTTAAATATCTACACTAAACTCACTGATAGGACTCCACCAAATAAGACTCCGTAAACTGGAGTTCCCAATCCCATTATTATGGAGCAGACGATACCAAGCATGATTTGGAATTTGGCCCTGGAGACAACAGCGAGTATCTTCCAGTAAGTATAGGTGATGGTCTCCCATTGCTGTAAATAGTATTAGCTATTTGTAAAAACTATTAATGCTAACATTTTCAAAATTCTGAAGGATAAAGTTTTTGTTGAAAGCTTACATCTTCAGAATTGGTTGCATGGACGTATGACTCTACTAAAGCCGCTTGCCTTTCTACATCCTTTAATACTTCTTCTGAAGTAGGTTGTTCGATTTTAAGAATACTCCTTGTCGGTTTTGGAAAGCGTCTGGCTTCCGTAGACAGTGAGAGTTTAAAGTCCTCGCGTCCCCTGAATTTATGTTTTAGACTAGCCTCTCGTTGTAGCATGTACCTTCGAGTTATTTGTTGTACAACGGGATCTAATAATAGAAGATTATTCATTCGATTTGTAATCAGCGGAACCGTGTTGAAAGATTTTAGGTAATTTGTCGCATTTCTTTCAGTAACATCGAAGGGTTCTATGACTCTTTGATATTTTCTGTGTGCTGCTGACGGCCCATCAAAAAGTCCGGAAGCTAATTGACTGTAAGGACCTTTGTTCTTCAAGAGAACTTGATGTGTACCCTTCTCAACAACCTGTAATTTATAAGTGAATTTAAAATTCCATATGAAGCAATATTTAAAGTTCTTTAAATACTCCCAGAAATATTATAGAAATACTAAAGCAAAATACATACCCGTCCTCTTTTCAAAACATATATCATATCCGAGTTTACAATAGTCTGGAGTCTATGAGCCACTGTAATAACTGTTCGATTTTTGCAAACTTGTTCCAGTGTTTTCAATACTATGCTTTCACTATGAGTATCCAGCGTTGACGTTGGTTCATCTAAAATAAGTATCTTCGGATTACGAATTAAAGCTCTGGCCACCGAAAGACGCTGCCTCTGGCTTGCACTCAATTTGTTTCCGTCTACTCCAATTTTTGTTTGATATCCCTTTAAAAGGTATCCACAAGTGTTGAAAGATAGGAATAACATTGATTGATATTCATAAAAATTAATGTACATATAGGGACTTACCTCTTTAAGAGAAACTATAAAATCGTGAGCGTTTGCTTTCTTGCAAGCGTCTTGAATTTCAAAAAATGATGCATTTAGTTTTCCCATTCGAATGTTTTGCTCGATAGTGTCATCAAAAAGACTAGGATCCTGTGAAACTACTCCAATGTGGCTCCTCACCCAGTGAGTGTTTAAAGTTTTTATGTCAATCCCGTCAATTTTCACCTGTGAAAGTATAACAAAACCAATTTTTGAATATAAGACTTGGTACACTTGACAGTACTACGTGTCCAGTAAATGTGGAACTACTTGCTTTCTCTTTTTACACAGAAAGGCAATTTAAAACTCTCACGATTACTTTCACTTTAAGTTCACATTTTCTTGAATCATTGTAAGTATTACATGAAACAGGTTTGAAAACGAAGATATTTTGTATATAGTTATGTTGACTTACAAATCCACTGTCAGCTAAATGCTCTTTAAGTATCATATTGAGTATTGTCGTTTTGCCACTGCCACTTGTTCCGACAATTCCAACTTTCATTCCCGGTTGAACAGTAAGACTTAAGCCGTGTAAAACCTATGCATAAATAAATTCCCATCTTACATAGATAAGATATTGCAAAAGGTGACACGTTTCATGTATAAAATGGAAATAGTAGAAATTGTAGTTCCTGAGAAATCCTACTTGCGTTTTAGAGCGGTATGTAAAATGTACATCTTCAAAGTCCACTTTTCCGGATAAAGGTTCCTCTGAACTGAACCCATCGGTACCCATGCTGTCAATATCTGATTTCCTGATCCAAAAATTGTGATATTTAAATTAGTATATTGATATGTTAATACTAATTAGCACTAGCACACAGATTAGTAATTGCAAACAGAGAGTACAGAATACTATAAGGGAATATCCTAATGCTTTCACCACTATAAATTTTCACCCCAACAATGAACTGCCATAAATACATAGGGAAAAGGTTCCTCTATAACAAAATTAATATTAAAACTTTAAAAAAGTAATTTAAAATGCTTCAAATACGTGTCAATGATCCAAAACACATCTCTTCCGCATGCAGTAGCAATTTTTAGGGAGAGAGAAAACGGAAATATCGGTCCAGCGTTTAGCACAATGAAGAAAATACATAAAAATATCTGTAATGTGAGAACAATCAATATCTTTTAGAAAAACCGGAAAGGTACGTGTTTTATGCTATTTTATTTTCCAAATTCACTTACAATAACAACATCGCCAGCATCATAGTCCTGAAAGTGGAAATTTTTTCCACAAGGGAGATCGTTAATCGTTCGACCAAGTCCAAACCATAATGCCAAGGCAAACAACCAAAAGGTTACCATCCATTTCAATCCCATGGCAAAAGAGGTGAGATACATGCTCTCGTTAATACCAGGTTTCGTATCTGCAATCGCTTTTCTGTACCTTTCAGATACTTTTTTGTGAATTCCGTAAATGAATATTGACTGGATATGCGAAAATGCTTCTTCTGCCATTTCTCTTGCCAAGGCATACCCCCTTTGCTCAGCTATCGCTTGTCTAGCTTGAGCAGAAAATACGAATTTAGAGACGTAGGATAATATTGGATAGGCGGCCAGAGCTACGAGGGTTAAAGACCAACCATGACACAATGCCATTATTAGCGAAATAACAAGCATCGAAAACAAACTGACAAAACTTGGGACACTTTCCCCAATCCCTTCACGAATTCTACGTGTGTTCCTAAAAACATTATAAGAATATATTATATAAGCTCTTCATGGTTAGCAAGTACATATGGGTACGCAGTGATGGTGTCGGTAGTGATGTTTCGTAAGTAATTTACTCCATTATTTTGTTGGCCAAATCCCTATCATTCCGACTTTCACTCCAGGATGCGTCTTTCCTTAAAATTGCTTCGAAGTAAGCCAATTGCATTCTGAGAATCTGAAAATATTTTCATGTTATAATTTATTAGCATAATTTAGTTTATGTACCTTGATCTATTAGTATATCCTTGCATTCTTTCATACCTGTTTCTCTGCAGGATAATACCAGCAAAAGAAATATATTCCAGTTGATACAGTATACAACGCAGCCACCGCAGCATGTGAAGTCGCAAAATAGTATATGCTATCCAAAATATTTTTGTGAAAGTATCTGCAAAAATAAATCATTTCTGGATACAATATGAAGTACAGTAAAAGATTAGGAGAAAGCGTACGTCCTTTCTCTCCATTTACATTGTTGTGACGTAAGACAAAATTTAACTACAACACTATATCACAACTACAAGATGTTAATTTAACCTTAACTCACAACGAAAATAGTATATGTGAAAGTATTAAATTATGTTTCTATGTAATAAGTGAAAGCAAATGGTTACCCGTATGCTAGCATACTTTCTCCAGTGCCTACTAACTAACTAGAAGTATGAACTTAAGCAAAGAGTACATAATTAAACGGCTTTTAGACTTACTCTACTGGCAGGTTTTTATTGTATTTACAATTATTGTAGTACGTCAAGCAATATCCTTTTTTACAAGAGTCTTTGTTTGTTCTCAATGAAAAGTAGACCATTTCTCTAGTTAGATTCCCAAATAGCCATATCATAATTGGAATACAAATTCCACTTAACACCGCAGCAATGAATCCTACCATTAGCATAAGTTTCTCTTTCAAAGTGGAAAAGCGAAACTGCAAAACAAATGAAGCAATTAATAACAAATATTTGAAATTGTTGTGTTTGTATCGTACACAACATTGAAGAAGAATGAACTTCAATAAAACTTTCACTCTTAATAACTTTATATTAAGTGGGTGAAAGTTGTATTGAATTTCACTCATCTATTTTTATGCGTATGATACAACGCAAAGAGTATCGTGTAGAGAAGATGTGCAAAAAGTTGGGAATAACTATTTCTGTTAGGTTATATACTAGCTTACCAGGTTAAAGTAAGAATATGCTTTCCTTCGATGTTTTGTCCAATGCTTAATAGCATTTTCGGGTTCGGCTTCAACAAGCTTGTCATCACAAGTAGTATCGTTTCCGTTAGGTCCATACTTCAGCAGACATACGTCAGCCGCCCCTTCTCCTGATGCACCGTCATGGGAACTTTTTACACGACGAGCTATATAAAGCAGTGGAATTATTGTTAACAATTAACTGAAAATAAATTGCCATTATGATATCAATGGCGCTTTTTGCTAAGAATATTTGCTACGTATCAGTAAATTACTCAAGTTTTTTGAAGCTGCTGCATTAGTCATCTTCGTGCTGGGAATGGCGCTCAAAAGAGAGACAGCTTCTTTCACTGGGACATTCTTTCTAGATTTACGGTCACCATTTCTTTCCATGCTGTTTGGCATTTTAATTTACTACAATTATAAAAGTTATTACTCCTTTCTAATTAGAAATGTCGTCACCTAACATCTTCCTGGCGAAATGTGGATATATTCGTGGCATGAAAAGCAAAGAATGATAAAAAGTGACGCAACTGTACAGATATAGATGTCCAACTTCCAAAATGCAAAGATAATACTTAAATAGTTTGTGACGCTGTAAAAGTAGGCTATAGTGGATTTTTGCTGGAGCCAGCTTATTAATTACAATGGTTAGGTAGACTGTGGGTTCCTAAAATGATATCCATGAACTAATTCAATGCATTTCCTGTATGATTTATGTGTAAACTAAACCGGAAAGGTGTACTGTATACGTGTAGCGCACAGTAGTAAGGAGTTGCAACAAATGCAATGCTCAGAGGATAGCTTATATGCACCAAATATTTGCTTATTGTTACTAATCGTATGTTAATCCATGGAAACTCAGTATAAAGGAATTATCTTGCAACATAAATAGGTACATAAAATATTGATTTAGGTACCTAAGAGATTTTGCATAAAAATACCAAAATTAATACTTATAAGCTACATTCTGATTCTTCATTAGTCCAGATTTCTACACTAACATAGTCCATGTTTCACTGGTACATATTATTCGTATAAATTAAGAATCAGTAATTAAATAATATTATAGTCGTAATGAATCAATATGTATAAGGCGAAGTTAGTAGTATAGTAAGGTGTTTTTATTGAAATGACGTCAGCTCATATTGTACAATATGTACTGCTTCCATAACAAACACTAGAAAAGCCAGGCCATGACATTATTATTCACATAAAATATAGACATTACTAGTAACTTTCTTTACAGTGGAATTTGTCATTAGTTTCCGTTCGACCATTAAAATACACCATTACTATCATTAAATTGTTTAATAATCCTTGCCCTCGTTCTCCTTCTTTCCTCGTTTGTATTGTTTCTTAGAAGTTGCAATTGAATCTTTTCTATTGTCTGGCAAATTCCAGTTAACATGTGAACTCCCAGGGGTAAAGTAGGGATGGTCAGCTAAGATACCCCCTTGTTCGATAAACTTAGAGTAGGCTTGAGAATTCTTCCTAGGATTTGAAACAATCAAAGAAAGACCAACGCTGGATTTTCGTCGATCATGTACCGCTTCTACTTCTGGATAATCTGTTGGCAAAGATAACCTAATGTCCAAACTCTCATTTACTAGTCTTTGTGTCATAAGCAAGTTGTAATAAAGTCCTTTCTTCTCCACAAGTGTACTATCTTCTCCAGTTTCAGATATATAACCATTGTTCATAACTACAATGAAGTCAGCATTTCGAATCGGGTCGATAATGTCCGAGAGAACAATCAAGGTTCGGCCAACTCTTGCGTTAACTATTGCTTCTTGCATTAATTGTGCACTGATATAATCCACAGCAGTTGTAAACCCATCTAGTATTAAAATCTTGGGATCTCCTATTATTGCTCTAGCCAAAGCAATTCGTTGTTTCAAAGCATACATCTCTTGAGTATGGGGAAGAGCATGAACTTGAGTCTGATATCCCTAAAAAAATGAAATACAAATGGTACTGCACAGGTATCATTTTTTCTAGCTGATACAAAGTATAGGAATAGAAATCAATGGAAATTCTTACGGAAGGTAGCGACATTATTTCTTCGTGTATTTGAGTTAATTTTGCTACAGCCACTACTTCACTAAGAGACAGGTTAACGAAATTTTCCCCAAATTTAATAGTTTCTTCAATTGTCATATTAATAAGTCCAATATCAGCTGTATCTACCATGCTTACTAGTTTTCTAACTGTGCACAATGCCATATGAACAGCTTTCTCACTACCAAAATACTGCAAATAATTGCATACAACAATTTTAGTGACCCTTATCGCCCTTTACATGTCACATGATGTAAAATGTTAATGTTCTAATAACTGCTAATAATAACACTTACCACTCCTCCTGATGTTGGGTCGTACAGTCTGGAAATTAAGTTTGCTATTGTAGTCTTTCCGCTCCCAGAGGGACCTTTGTGAATTAAACAGAAATTAATGCCCCTGTGTTTAGAGTACACGTTCGTTTTTATGTAGAACGATGAAAGCGTACGAACCAACTATGGCTACAAATGTTTCTGGCAAAAACTCTAAAGTTACTCCATGTAAAACTTGTTTTTCTTTCAAAACCGGGTATTGAAAAGCAACATCTTTAAGAACAACGACTGGAGGCTCCACATGTAAAATACATGTCTAGTGTCAAGAAGATAACATTTTTAGCTATCCCAATACATATTACACTACATTATTACGTATCCAAATTATATTATATTTACATGAACTTACATCAGGTTGTTCTTCGAAAAGTGCAGATTTCGAGGTCATAATGGAGTTAATTTTATTCAAGGCTGTCCGAGTCCTCTTACTACTCGGAAGAAGCGCTAATTGTTGGGCTGCTGCACCCACTCCGGCTATAAGCAACCATGCTATTCTACACAACACCAAAATATAAATTTACCAAAGCTCATCATTATTGCCTACAATTATTCAAATATTAAATGGGAACCTTAACATATCCCGAAAGTTATGATAGCCTTCATCCGTTACTATGTCCTCCTGATAACCATAGCGCACAAATATACCCATAACTAAGTGTTGTAGAGGGTTAGATATGGCAATTAGTAGTATACCCCATATATTGTAAAAACCATGTAACCTACAGATAGGTTCAAGGAATATTTAATTAGTCAATTGCTATATATCTCCATAATATAGAGATAGCTATATTCTCAGACACGATATGAAAATTAAAAATGATGTCCAATTATGTCATTAGTAGTACTATTAGTTATAATACCGTGACGGTCTGTGCAGTCGTTTTCTGTACTCTTCAATATAATGTTTTTCTAAATTTAGAGCTGCAACCACTTTGATGTTGTTTATAACTTCAAAAGCCAGCTAAAAGAGTTATAGGAAGTTAATTCATTGCGTTACAAAAACAAGGATATTGACACAGTATAGCAAACCTCAGTGGAAGGTTCCAAATTCCAGTTCAAAATATCATCATGAGACAGCAATCGTTTTCTTTGAATGTATGAAACGTAAAATAGTACTGGAGTTATTGCTACCATGCATATAGCAGCTTTCAGAAAGGCAGGATTAAGCCATATTGCCCAAATGATCGATAAGAGAAACCATGATAGACATTGGAATATTACTGCACAGAACAGCATAACATGCTAAATAAAATACATTTATGCATATTATAACATGGAAAATTACGAAAACTGTAAATTGGTTAAATAATTCTTAACATTAACCTTTTGAACACTTTCCGTATCGTTTGTGAGAATTTCGCTTAGTACGCGGATATCATTTTCCGACATATCATACCACTGCATATCTTGCTCGAGCATTTTTTCAAATACTTCCACTCGTAACAGAGAGCATAATTTGTTACCCGCAATGCCAAAAACAATTATCTGCGTATTGTAATTACTTGTAATGTAGATTTATATATATTTACAATCACTATTAAGTTGTTGCATGAGTAGTAAGGCTAAAGATTCGGAGTATAATTGACCACTTACCTGAATAAATGACGCCAGAGCACATGCAGCACCAATATATAGAAAATAGAAACTCTCTTCGAGTTCATTTGTCCTTAGGGCTGTATTTTTTTCTGATATTGCCTGAAAATTAAGAATAAATCTTATTAATCGCAATTTATAACAATCTAAATGAATTATTGATAAACAACTATAGAAATAAAATGCTCAAAAAGGAAGAATGTATAACTTGCCAAAAAAATATCTCCTAGAATATAGGCTTGTGTGGGTACATAAATCCCGATAAGAATAGACACAATAATTCCTATAAGTGTGAGTGGCCAGACCTGTCGTTTCACTGCTAAAGAAAAAAATTCCATCCATTTAGCTACACGAGCTTTTTTTAGCTAAAAATAAAAGAACATATATTAAACTACAATAATCACATCTTCCCTATATGAGTATAAAAATGTATTTGAACACGTTATATTAATTATTGCATAGTACCCAAGAGTCAAGCCTTTCTAAGTAATCGTCCCAGAATATGAAGGAATCTTCAGAGCATATGCTAAGTTGATCGGGATCATCACGGAGAAAGTCACGCGAGTGCCGTCGATTGGTTTGTGAATTGGCTTCACTTATAACTCTTAGAAATAATTATAATTACATATACTACTATATAATTAATGGAAATAATAAATTGTATAATACACATATGCATTACATACTTCAATTCTTTTCCACTAGTGGACTTCGTCGGTTTCTTTTTATCTATCTTAGTTTTTTTTTCACCTATAAAATATATCACATCAGGGTCAGTCCTATTTAGTCATTAATCCTTAAGTAAAATATTATATTTATATATATAATGGTACATTTTGAAAAGTAGACTACAGTTTACAGTGTTTTACGCTACCATCAATGATGAGTATTGAACTATAAGAGGATGTTGGAGTCCTTTTCAAGAGATTTTGTTTTTCTATATTCGAAAGTCATTTAGGTATTATAATTCATAAGAGGTCTTTGAGAAAAATCTTGAGTAGAGTGATCTAATAGTTACATAGTTTAACATACCAGTAAAAGATAAGTTAAACCTAGACTGTTTGCGCTGAGAGCCTACAAAGCCATAGCCACCCAAATCGTTCAGCCTGGGATGCTGGTCTCCTACCCCACGTTTCTAAAAAATTGAAATAATAATTTATACGTTTCTAAAAAATTGAAATAATAATTTATATCATACTGCACTAAAATATGTATACTATACTCTGCACTCTACAATAGTTTACAGACTTACAACTTTTCTCAGGAACTCTTTTGATGCTACTCTTCCGAAAACTTTATCTGCTTTCTCTTTCTCTTCTTGCAATTTTTGTAAATTGTGGGAATATCTGTAAGCCTCTAACTGTGACGGAAATCGCTTTTTGGTGTCTTTAAAAAATAGTTCATTCGTCATTCAACATTCCAGTTTAAAAATAGATTATGATAATATGTTAGAAATTTTGTCACATGAAATGGTTTACCTCCTACATCTAAACTCTTCCTCAACAACCTGTGATAAAAACTATTTTGAGCAAGCAATTTTTTATGATTGCCGGATTCCACCACCTGTAAAAAATGAACATACATAAAGTAAAATTTGAAACAATACTTCATTCAGGAATAAAGGACTTTATTCCTACTCACCTTCCCTTTGTGCATTACAAATATAAAATCAGCATTTTTCACTAATGTAGGGCACTTCCTACTAGTGACGACGATAGTAGCCTGTTCTCTCAATTTTTGAACAATGTTTTGAAGCAAACTGTCAAAGTAATCATCAGGATTAGGTTGAGGATCATCTAGCAGTATAATTCTAGGACGGTGAAGAAATGCTCTTGCCAGACAAACGAGTCGTCTTTGTTGTTCGTTCAATACGCTCCCCTTGTGCCCCACCACGGTGCTGTAACCCTGTGATATGCAGTATACATGAAAACCTTTTGTTTATCACATATATGTTTTCCTAAGATTTGGTTTCGTTGTACTTGAAATTCCTTTTTTGGTCGTCAAATATTAAAAGTCCCTAGCAGATTTTTCATACTAAATGCTTACATGAGCTAGTTCCAAGATATCAGAATGAAGTTCGACTGTTTTACAGGCTTCAAAAATATCTTGCATTTTGACATTCTTTTTAGCGCACCGGATATTTTTCTCAATTGTGGTATTAAACAGAATCGGATCCTGCATGACGTAACAGATTTGTCTCCGCAGCCAATTAACATCCATGCCTTGGACATGATTTCCATCGAAGAATATCTGTTATATAATAAGTAAACAGGTCAAATTTTCTAAAATCGTAACTAGTTTTTAGGAGTACGGGTACCTGTCCTTCGCAGGTGTCGTAAAGGCGATCAATAAGTTTCAGAATAGTGGTTTTCCCACTTCCAGGAGCTCCAACAATAGCAATAACTTGTCCAGGATACATAGTCATTGTCACCTCTCGAACTGCCCAAACTTGTGGTTCTCTAACATAGCGAAAGCCGACATCAACAAATTCAATCCTTCCAATACCAGCACTTCGAGGAGTGAGTCCTGGCAAAGCAGGGTTATTTATCCTCGGATTTCTATAAGAATAAAGTAAATAGATTTAAATTCTAATTATATAGTGACAGGCCAACAGTTTATGTGTAACACAACTATATAAATATATAAAATATATATAACATCATCACTTACATGTCCATGGCGAAAAAAACTTCAGCAGCTTGATCTTTTGCCTCTATCATATCGTAGATATATTTTGGAATATCTATTATGGTGTTAGCAGCTACGAAAATGCTAAGAAATATCTATGAATGAAAAATCAGAAAGGTTGAATTTAGTATAGTGACGAGGTAATTATTATTAAAAAGGATTTCCATTGTCGTACTGACGATTATAGGAGCACAGGGACTACTTCCAATTGTAGGATATATTTCCAGGAAAGTGTGATGGTGCTCCAGAAAAGATTTTGAAGCTTTACAAAATGACTTCACATTAATCCTTGTGGGCATCCACCAGAAAACACACCAATAGGCAGTATTACAGCCTATGTAAAGACTGGATATACTTAAAGCTGCAACAATGAGCCATTTCATTTCTGTCCAGGATGGTTTTCCCAGAAGAAAGCCATATTGTTTCAGCAACTTCTGTTCTCCTTCATATACTTTTGCCATTTTTATATTCGCGAGAACTTCTTCCGAGAAAACATTTGCCGCTGTATACGATATTTGTGAGCATTGGCGGACCTTGTGTTCCGCTGAGGTTCCTAGGATGGCAGAAAGTATTCCAATAGGGAAGACGGCCAACAAACACAGCGTTACCTCATAATTGACTAACATACACAACGTCAATAGAAGAATAGTTTCACATATATCTGTGACGCACTTGCCAAGTGTTTCTCCAATTCCTATTCTTATTTTGGTAATGGCTCTAAGAAAACAGCGAAACAAAACAAATACTTTTACGCGATTATATTAAAAGAGGGCATTATTATAAGTACAATCAACATTTTTATATGAATTAAAAGTTACTACGCTTCATAATATGCGCACAATAATATATAGTATTACATTAGCTTTCTCCAACTTTCTCTCCAAGAAAACAAATTTCAGAAGGTGACTTAAGCTTCTTAAATGAAGTTGGTGAAAGTTTTGGCATTATTCCCATGCACTTATGCATATTATTCATGCCAGTGTCAATACGTATTCTTATTATTACTAAGGCATGGTGTACCAATGCCATTATGGGCGAAAGTAATGAAACAATGAAATGAGGAAAGTCCTACGCTTAAAGTTAAGTGGTATTACATAAATAATTTGGACTTACTCTGATTTCTCAACGAAATAATAACGATTTACGAAATAATCATACCAAGACATATCTCGGATGACCAAACTTGAAAATAACTTCACTCGCATATATTCCGTCTGTTCGTTCGTATCAGAAACAACATGAACAAAGAAAACATATTGGTTCACAAATATATTCTTCTCTATTCCTCGATCAAATCCCTTTCATAACAGAAATATTTATTATCATTGCGTTAGGAGTTTTAAAAATGATACCAACCTGTTTATCTGCAGCAACTGAAAGACACAAGTTAGCAATAGAACGCACGACAAATTCCACGCCAAAGTTAATCACTGTATTCCAAAAAAATGAGTCCACCAACTCTTTGAGCAATTCTTGTTTTCTCTTATCCGCTGAGCTACAAAGAAAGCACAAACAGATTGTTTTGAAGGTGAGTGGATTCAAATATAAAATCTACACTAAAATACCTACTGAATATACTTTTCTTTTACAGCCCTGTCAATTCTTGCTACAATAATTGACACATAAAATACTAAACTGTACTCTGTTATATTTACGATAAAAGCTTCAGGAAGAAATTATTTTTTGTTACTGGTATCTCCTTACATAAATACTATATGTACCATAAGTATCCAATATATTCTACATACTAAAGTGGATAGTGGAAGAAAAGAGAAAGTTAAAATTAAAGTAAACTTTACTTACTCTATACATGTAGCGTTAGCTAAGATTCCATGCAGCAACCTTCCAAGTCTGCGACAATAAAATCAGACTATGTATTATTAAAATTTCCATGTATACCTTATACATAGCCACCAATGAATTAAAGTGTTCAATATACAGAGTTGTATGGAAGCAATAAAGCTTTCACTATTGTAAACTCTCACCCGCAAGTTTACACAGGTGAAAACTTTATGACTTTCTATTTGCGTGTTATTCTGTACATATTAGTAAAATAGGTTATGTACATAGAAGAACGTTTTTCTCGTCACCCACTTTGCAATACTATACAAAGTATATTATGAAAATTAATTGCTATATATGCGATGAACACACGTTATTGTTGTATGTAGGTGAAGAGAAAGTATTAAAATGCATATAGTACACAATATTACGTTTAAGCTTACTTTTTGAGTGAAAACTTAAAAAATAGTTGTAGCAAGAAAAACAAATAATAGTGCAGAGACTTACGTGTATATTCTCCATGTAACGAAAACACTACTTAGCATGGACAGTAAAATGCCGATGGTAATTAAAATTTTATCGCCTATTGTTGCATAGCGAAAAAGAGAGAAATAATTAGTCTTCTTTTGCTTACTAAATGAATCTTTGATGTTTGCAATCTCTTGTTCCCTGTGTATATTGTATATGCAAAAAATTATTAGGCATTGATAGATCAAAATACAAATAATAAATAATACATACATGATAATTACATTCCATAGAAAACAAAATCCCCACCGGAAAGGGAAAGAGAAGACGTTCAATGCGCATAGTAATATTTTATCCTTCCCCTACTACATAATATAACGTAGCGCTTCGAAATTATGGGGCAAAATTCTTAATTGAGAAAAATTCAAATTTCGGAACACATTATGGTGTATTTTCCGTCTAAACGGAGTTCTACCATGACTTGTTAAGAACCCCAGTAAAAGGGACAAAGGAACACTTTCAACTTTCTTGAAATTGAAACTATGTTCTTCTAATCGTGTCACATGAGGGGTTTTCGCATTTCTTCATTAACGATAAGTGATGACCTTGTCATATGGAAGGAAAAATACACAGGTAACCGGTTGGGGGCTTTGCGGTAGTATTCTGAATATACATAGGATAGCTTGCGGAATCCTGTAAACAGTTTGATTTTTTCTAAGTCTTTAACTTGTAACCCCTGTTAAGGGGTTAAAAGGTTTACGCAGAACTTTGAAAGATGTAGCATTCATTTTGAGGTATGTTTTTACATCAGAAACTGCAAAGAGAATAGTGGGGTCCCCCACTTGGGGGAACCCCACCCTCGAAAAAATAACACCCACTCAATCTACTCCAAATTGTCTGAAACGAAAAAATATGATTAAATTTTTTTGCCGAAAAAGTCCAAAAGCTGAAAACTTAGAAAAAATCAAACTGTTCCCAAGATCCCGGAAGCTACAATCAAACTGCTCACAGGATCCTCCCGGAAGCTCATCATAAATAGTTAATAAAATACGACTTACGGTTGGTAAGGAGGTAATTCACTTTGCTCTATTTTTCTACGCTGTGAATACCGAGAAGAAGTGCTACTCCTCTTACTTTCTATTTCACTTGCAAATATACTGTGATGCGGCATTTCAAAGCGAAAGTGCTCTTAAAAGTGGCAGCCCACTGCTTAATTTAGCTTAATGATTGATGTTTCTTGTTACTAATCACGCAAATACGACTAGTTTAGATTGAAATTGGTAGACGTGACACACTGAGAACGTGTGTAGCCCTTTCATAGTGTCTGAATATGAGAAACGACATTAAAACCCTGATAAGTACGCGATATTGGAAGCATAAATATCTATCATATTGAACCATTAGCTAAGTTGTAGTCTTAAATTAAATTCAATATTGATATTTTTATAAATTACCAACTGGGGAATGTATTGAAAAGGGGTAAATAGTAATTAAATTATTCTGTCTATGTAATATATAATAAGTATAATGAGCACAGGCGAATGGCTACATATATTTCTTTTCCCATGTCGAATGTTTATATCTATTATCCACGCTAAATTAATCATGGAAATTCTTTAGATATCTTCAGTTACCAAGGTTCTCCTTTGACTTTTTGTCCCTATAGAGTAGATTAGAATATCTTTTGAAATAGACGAAATAGTACTTTCTTCACTATGACGTTCTATTATTAGTTGCCCTAACGAGAATGTGGCACATGCCACATGAACCTTTAATGTGCCATGTGTCTACGTGAGTCGTGAAGATACGGCTATGAAGGTGTGAACGGAAATAGCAATAATTGGTATAGTAAAACACCAAAATGCACAGCTTAGATCTATAAAATCGAAAATAATGTTAACTTCAACTTTAGCCACTACTGACACAACGCATTTTTATAAGGGTGCACGAGAAATTGAAGTTGTCACATGTGCTGCCATGTAATTATGTAATGTACTACATTTACAACGGTGAAAAATTAAGTGTAATACATTCACGTATTTCATGTTATAGAAATCCCATGTAATTGTTTATTCCATGAGATAAAATCCCACTTCTTTAAAACATACATAACGTTCATCAGAATACGAATGACAACATTGTAATAAAATAATCATTTAAGAGGGATGAATCGAGATGAATGTGTTGCTCCGATACCTGGTCTTCCGTGTTTAACAGGTTTGTACGTAACACTAAACTCTCCCAAATAGTGACCCACCATTTCAGGCTAAAATACAAACAAAAACGACAAAATTAGCAAATAATCAATCAATAAATAGTTAATCAATAGTAAACAGCGACAATTAGATAAAGGTTGCAAACAATGTGTACAAAATAGTACCTTGACTTCCACTTGGTTAAAAGTTTTGCCGTTGTAGACGCCAACAATGCTTCCAATCATTTCTGGAATAATGATCATGTCCCTCAAATGGGTTTTGACTGCATCAGGCTTTTCATTTACTGGAGCATCTTTTTTAGCCTGTCAAAATAAAGTTACCATAATATAATATAACAACAATAAAAATAGTTAAGAAAATAAAAACGTGAAAGTGTAGTTTATAGGCAGGTGATATGTCAGGTCAGATAAAACACCGAAAGGAAATTCATATCATACAATATTATACAGGGTTAGAAAAGACGTACCATCAAATGTGACATACTTGTCAAATGAGCACAGCAGTAAATTAGTAAATAACATTACGTAATACATAATATCCTAGCTAGTCACTATCACTAGTACCCATAGTAGGAATTCCAAACTTACCTTTCGTAATTTTTTAAGAAGTGCCAAAGATTTACGCTTCAGTCCGCGATTGAAACGCCTACGAGCCCGAGCATGGACCAATTCAGTAAACTGTTTCCTAAATTACAAAAATTATCCATATTAATCAATAAAAATCATATTCAAAATGGATATATTTTGCCCATTACAAATTATTACGGATAACGCAGAATTTCAACTTTCATTTCTTATATATTATATTATATAGATTATACACATAAAAGCCAAAAAGAGTCATCGTACTGACCATTACATTCGCCAGGCATATAATTAATAATTAAGTTATTAAAGTGCCCATTAAGCATTTAAAAGCTCCAAATTTTATTTTACTTTCATTAAAAATTTTATAAAGCAAAATCACACTCACATGTTCATATCAAGAAGCTGGTCAAGATCAACCCCTCTGAAGGTAAACTTCCTAAAGGTCCTTTTCCTCTTGGTTGGATCTTCCTGTAAAATCAATAATCATTATTATATTTCCCTTGACTTAAACTACGAATTTTTATAATTTATAACTTCAAAAACTTACGTCAGCCATCGTAATTTTGTTTAGAATTTGAAAAATCCAAAAATTATTCTGCAAGAGCAATACACGAGACAAGACAACCTCACGCCGACTTGAAATTGAATGAAACCTAAATCTCCGCAAATGAAGATTGTGGTAAGGTGGCGACACCATTCCCATTCTTAACCACGTAATTTCCATTCAACTTGAGTCCGAGTGAAACGGAACACACTTTATTTAATTCTTACTTCATGCCCGCCTACTAAGCAAGTTATAATATTTCTTGAAGGTTATAGTGAACATTTAAAATACACAATGTTTATGAAACAAAATTCAAATGGTCCAGAGATTCAAGTGAATCCCAAGGATATCTCCTTTACGTCAATTATCGGCCTACACATTCTCTTTGTGCACATCAAGTACTGTGTAGTGTGTACTTAAGCCCCCCCCACACAACCTGCACAACTATCAATCAATACTACGACCCTTATAACTTTTTTATTTTATGCCATATAAAAATGTTGTTATTATTATTTTTATTATTTAGCGATTTACATGAAATAGGAGCTTAGCTTATATCCAAAACGAATTTAAGACTTCATCTGTGTGATGTAGAGGGGTTTCAAGCCAGAACTCATTGAAAGATTATGCCAATCTACCACACCCCCTTGGTTTATGACCATGTCCACAACATTTTTAATTGCAAATTGTAACGTGTGGCAAGTGAGGTATCGTTCGAAAGCTTGTAACCTCAAGAATCCAATCATGCAACAATTTCATAAATCGGCCTATCGGCCACGTACCCTAAAAAAGATTATGACCACGCCCACCAAACTTCTAAATTATAACATACAGCAAATGGGGGTGCAAACCAAAAGCACTGATAATGATGATTAACTCAATGCAGTTAATTTTTAAAAAATCACTAATCACTGATCACCATGATAAACATAATGCAATTATTAATAACAAAATAACACGACAAGTTTCTTTTCTACAACGTTTACCACGGTTTATTATCTACTTTTAAGACTCTCGGTTCAGTACATTTTACACGAATTATTAATTACTCCAATAATCATGGAACGAACTGAAGCGGTGGCCAAAGTGCCAATATAAAAGATCAATAATTTTGATTATGCAGAGACGATTATTATACCTAACATATAACAAAGCTAACATATATTCATTTGTAAAAGTGCAGTAGAATTAGAACAGTTAAAAAGTAGTCAGACTAGATAAATTACACAATAATTGAATGGAATACACAGCATTAATTTCTTATAATTGTCAATTCCAGATATTAGTTAGCTTTTATAGTGTATCCGCAGTTGAACTTAAAAATTTTTCCCCGTCAGTGGAAGTAAAAAACCGATACATTCGCTTGCTTAACTCAGGACCAATCTTCCGGTACTTCGCAAGAGGACCTATTCCAAGCTTTACCTATAATATTAGTAAGTGCATTTGCGATTAGGAAGCTCAAAAATAAAATTTTAATTTTACAATAAAATTGTATAAAAATTACTAATTGAATTTACAACGGTAGAATTTATCCACTGACCTTAATATCGCGTAATAAAGCATGACCCTCATCCAAAGTAGAGCAGCGAAGAAATGCCTAGACATAATAATTCATTTGTATTAGGAACATAACTCGAATTGTAAGTAAATGATATACGACAATAATACTGTTAACAGTGTAAAGGTGAAGAAGAATGAAGAATTGCATATGTCAGCAGTATTCTCTAACTTAAATACCCTGACACGCTGTTAACATAAAAGTTAGAAATACATTAGATTTGTTGGGTACATTTGTCAGGGCTTGAGGTGAAGGATATAGCTCCGCGATTGCTTTTGCTGTGTCTACGCCAACATTGTTAAAACATTGCAATTGTAGAATCCATAGACTTCGTAACCCGTTGCCGTCCTTGTCAACTCTGGCACTACCGGTAGAATCGGCCAAAGCATACCAATCGAAGCCATTATCAGTCATTTTTTGTCGCCTAAATAAAGGAGAAAGATAACGCTGAAGCTGTATTAATTTTATATTATTTACTACCAATACATAAAATTGAAGAGAACCAAACGTTTTCTAACTTGAAAGGAGCTTCTGCAATTGCTTTTGTATATTGGATCAGTAGGAAACCCAATTCCTTCACATGTTTAACCATTCTATAATTCACTTCTGTTCGTATTTGCATGTCTATTAATGAACTTTGGACTTCAAGCCTTAAAAAGTAAGTTTTTTTGTATAAGTTATTGCGAATAATTAATCGAGTAAATCTATTTAACCCAAACGAAATTTTGATGTATTTACTCAAGTAAAAGTAAACATAAATAAGCATACATACTTAGATACATCTGGAAGTTGTTTTTGTCCTTTTCTAGTTCGTTTTGATTTTGGATTCTTATCCAGGTTTCCGCCATTGAGAACCCGATCACGAAATTCTTGTTGAGTGCTCTTCTTAATTTTCCTGAAATGAAATAAAAAGAGTTGTGTTAATATTAAAACTTGAAGACTTCCTCTGATGTATTATGTTATATTATACATGCGTAATGTATTATTTAGATACGCGTTGCTGCAATAAACTGGTTGGTAAACTAATTAAAGTAAGTATAATTTGTCATACAGATTTGTTTTAGTCGTATTCTATCACTTACTTGAAGTAGTCATCCATTCCGATAAAAAATAGTGTAATCTTCTTTGATGAGTGTTCACTTTTGATAGAATCAACCCATGTAACAATATCAATTTCATCAATCTCACAAGCACGTCCTAATTCCTTTTGCAAATACGCACTAATCATTGGTATGGCTTCATTTGCATCAACCAAAATCATTAGCTGATTTTCTTCGGTAAAGGAAGACACTTTGTGGAGCTATAAGATTTAGTAAAAAAATTACTTTTGATAATTTTAATTAGCATCACTAAATCACTAATATGCTGAAGAAGTAATACAATTGTTAAAAATATATTATCTCTCTCACCTCCAAGTCATCCCCCATTGCTTGTTGAATTGTTTCTCTTTGAAATGTAAATGAATTCGCAATAACTGAACCGTATTTGATTTGGTATCTTACATCTGAAGCAACCAAAATTGGAATAAGAGAGCTATATTTCTCCGAAACTTCTTGATCCACCTCGATGATAACAAACTACAAGACACGAGAATGAATACAGAGTATGATAAATAAAAGTACATTTTTAAACAATTATTCAGTACTGATTCTGGAGCTACATATTACGGGGAACTAATGTGAACCGTGAATCTTATAAAGTGTACAAATACAAGGGTAAGGGATCGAACGGTTCCTTAAATATTATACCTTGATAGCTTCTCCAGGTTTCGAAGTTTTTCTTATATCATTTTCCGACTTTTTCAGAGCCTTTTCTCTTTGTTGTTCAGCGGCCTTTACTTCTTTGGCAATTCTTTTCTGTTCCCTATCAGCCTTTCGGCTTTCAGTCTCAGCTTCCTTCTTTTTTAGTTTTGATTCACGATCAGCCCCTTTCTTTAAAAATATTTACACAGAAAAAAGTTATTTTTCAACACGTTCACAGTAAGGATGTAAGTAAATCCTCTTGTAAGCAAGCTAATTAAGGTGATTACTAATATAAAATATTGCTACAAATACCTTGTTAGCACCAACTTTCGTCTGTATTGGAACAGAAGTGGGCACATTGTGAACAACTTCATCAATATCAGGTAGGTCAAAATCTTCTTCCGCTGATTCAGTTGGCTTACGAAGTTCAACTGCATAGGTATCAAATGTCCGTGATTTAATTGGTACAGCTGCAGAGGCCAGTGATAAACTCCTTGAACCACATGGCTGCTGATTTTCAGAGCTTGCCATTTTCATATTCTTGGATGGGGAATACTGATTATCGTCACTGTCAATCTCATCAGTGGAAGTTTCGTGAATTCCCTTTGATGTGTTCAAATTTGAAATTGACCTTTTCTTTTTCTTAATTTTAATTGGTTTAGATTCAACATCGGAAGAGTCAGAGGAAGAATTTGCATTTGTCACTTTGTGAGAGCGTTTTTTCTTTGATATCTTAGATGAAACAAATGTAGTAGGATAAGGCTTTCCACTGGGTAGGAATTTACACGTGAATAAATCGTCGTCCGAATTTTCCGAATCGATATCTGGTAGCTCTTGCTCTTCAGAGTCAGCTACTGGAGAAATAATGTTTCTACAACAAACAAAAAATTAAATACAAACTTAAATAACGAAGTTTACTAATGATTATTATTATGTATTATCACTAGCCATATACGTTGGAAATGAAGTGTTTGAAAAAAAGGAAAATCCTTACCTCTGGTTCAGCAGTGCAGCATCATCAAAATTCTTGTCTTTTCCTAGGTTATGTAGATCTTCATCATCATCGCTATCGCTTAAATCAATGACTTCTGGGTCACTAGTATTCATTATTAAATGTTGTGTGCCCTGTTCAGTTTAACAAGTTATATCTCATTTCTCATTAATTTCATGCAATGTAATGGCAGAATAATTTATCATTAAGAGGTGTAACCGATAATTAAAAGTTAACTTACAAATAGTGACGACAACGAGATGAAACAGCAACGTCAGATGTCAATGACAGAAGGTTAACTGATATCTCCAAATCCCTACGAATTCCAAAAATTCCAAACTTTTTGTTATATTGCAACTTGCAACGCAAAATTGTAACCTAAAGTAACCAGCAGAACAATAAGCGCTTTTACGCTTGTCCTATTCCTATCCCAAAGATTTGCTCGACTTTCTTCCGCGGTGCCAATAATTTAAAATGGGGCAAAAGGATTCCTATCCCACGAATACGAATTCTGTGAGAGAGGTGAAATGAGGTAAAGTGAAACTGTGAGAAACTTTCTTTCTCGAAGTCAATGCAATGGAATGCTATAATACAATTAATAGGTTTTGAGTCAACGGTGCGGTGTAATGTAGAAAGGGAAAGGTGTCCACTAGATATGAGGATGAGGACCCAACCCGCAACCCAACCACCAGTGTTTTATCTGGTAAAATATATATTTATGATGTAAATGTAACAACGCCGATTGCACTAAAGCTGGCAATAACATTCTTACCAATATTTAATACAAAGTAGAACTTTACAGGTAAATGTTTATAATAACAATCGTTTATTATCTCATTACAAATTGGACATATCTAAATGTAAAGTAAATAACCAACTATAATAACTAAAATGCTACAACTATAACAGTTATTACTTGTACGCTTGTGGTACTGTTTACTTTTTAGTTGTATGACACGGCTGGACTAAACATAAGTGTTAAATAGTGGCAACTGGCTTAACTTAATTATAACGACGACTCTGTAAGCGTACATTCAATTTATTTAAAACATAACAATAAAAAGATTATAAACAATGCACTAGAACAACTTCAAAACTATTGGCTCAATGACTGAAACTATTGCCAGTTAATTATTTTATTGGCTAAAGTTTTTCAGCTTTCTGATGTTTTCTAATGTAACATAACAATATAACCATATATATAGTAGATAAGTGCCTTATTTCGGTGAACCACTGGGATCACTTGTTGGCGTGTTGTGACTATGGGGCAAAGAAAATCCCATAATCTTAGCCTGGTCCTCTACAGATCGCTCACCGTGACCTTTATAGGATTTCAACATTGCCTCATACTCTCTAGTGGAGCGCATGTAGGCTAAATATATTTCCCCTGCTTGCAACAAATTTTTAGCAAGAACATTAGCGTCATTATCTTTTCTCGAACTAGAATTATTTTTCTCTCGATTTAAGAATATAATCTTTTGCCACAACGGTGTCTGACGTACAGTACGGATTGTCGATTTCTTATGGTTTGTAATACATCGCAGCTCACGGTATAAGTTCCGTAGAATACAAATGGACTTCTCTCTGGACACCAGCATCTTCAATCCTTAACTTTTCAATTTGAGTATGTAGTACAGTTCAACATCCAATTACTCAACTTCGAACTTCAAGAATCACAGTAGAAAATTATTCAAGGTATTCAAATGTAATAATTCCATTGGGACATCGATAAGCGAACGAAACGGCAGCCTGTAATGCCTAATCACAGTACCTACTCTACCTACCTACCCTAGAAAAGCAAAAACATCCATACATTTACAATAGTACATTAGTGATATCATGTACAATATAAGGATCAAATTAATTGTGGGTGAGATAGGTGGAGAAAGTAGAGAAAGCTAAATGCTACAAAAATCTCACCATCTTTGGTGTAATCTTATACTGTATACTTGTCTCGTCCGGTTTCCCCATTAAAATTATTGCATATAGGTCATGGTCATAGACAGGTACATTTTTCGCACGTTCACCACAGATCATATAATGTCATCTGAGCAATCTGGCAATCAACAATAAAGCATATTAATCCATCAAATTCGAAAATGTGCTTAATTGCGTAGTATGCTCCTATGCTGTAATTTGTATGTAATATCTTTACCTTTGATCTTAGTTTGCAATTTCCAATTCCGCTTCTTTAAGTCCCTCGTCCCTCTATGCTAATTCCAATAATATACCTAAGTAATTCAATTATTTCTTTAATTGTTATCCAATAAAAAGGTAAGTGTTTTAGTGTACTGTGCTCGTACTGTGTGCTGTACAGCAGTTATCGCATCACATAATTTACCGGAATATGATAATAGCGCGCAAAAATGTTCTCTTGTATTAGCTTGTGTGTGTGATATTATTTTGATATTTGTTGCCAATAATTTAGTGCCATTTTGCATTGTTATATGCATAACAATTTGCTTTCATTCTGCTTTCACCACTGCAAACTTTCGCAACTCCTGTTGTAGTATTATGTACAATGTTATTAATTAAATGCTAATAATATGCCTTTTATCAAATGAAATTCAAGGTGGCTTTCTTAAAGCTTTCTCATTTTCATACTGCTCAATGTTCTGTCTGGGTCATTCACAAAACACCGGTGAAAACTAATATTTTGAATGTCCATTATGTGCCAAAGTGATATTACTACATACAGCAAACAGTGCTTGGGGTGGATTATGGATATCACAATTAGCATGGGAATAATAAAATCAAAATGGAAAAGTGTTATGAAAATCAGTCAAGAATTTCAAAATATCATATAGGTAAATGGACAATATTTCTGCAGGTTTGTGTAGAGTGAAAGTTTACAATGGTGCACAGTAAAATCGATAAAATAAAAATCGTCATTCGGGTTAAGCATTGAGCTAGCGTTTTCATGTGCTAAGCTAGATGGAATTTATATCCTAAGTTTGCATGAATTTATTTGTGAGAATTCCGAACACATAAACGTACTTACTTCTGCTGTATCTTTGCTAAGCTAAACATCGTAAAAATATGTAGGAATGTGAATGAAATATACGCTTATAATATATTACATTGACCATAATCAGAACAATAAGCATAAATATTCTACCATGATGATGAGATTATCACTGCAGTATCACTGCATACTTATTGGCCAGGGAGACTATGCCTCTGCAGGCGAACATCATTGCATATAATGCATGCGTCGCCAATTAAGCCAAACTTTAGGCCAGAGAAAAATGGTCATGGTACAATGGTACCTACTTAAAATTAAAGTTTATAGGTACCCTCTACCAGTTCAGCAACATCGTCAATACACATAAAGAAATTGCAAATGAATATAAAGTTCAAAATTTAAATATTTATTTAATTTATTTTAAAATGGTATATCGGAAATAATCTGTTGTATTATTGTTAGGGAGGGCTTTATGATGGAAAGGATTCCCACGTTGGAAATTAGAAGGGGCTGTTATGTTGGAGAATGTAGGAGAATTGTTTCCCAAGGAAGGAATTTTTTTTTCGTATCTGTAAATAAAGTCTAGACGCTTACACATATACGTGTAGACTACATAGTCAACCCTATTTAAAGCAGCAGGTTTATTTTACTTTTACCTCAAGATAGTTACAGTACTTAACATTAGTTATATATGTAAAGGCAATATCTACAAAAAGTTAAAGCCGAACTTACGCTGATTTTCTATAGGTACTTAAAAATACTTATGACTTAAAAGGATTATCATTATTGTAATACAAAGTTTTTTACGTTATATACGAGTAGAATATTGATGATATAATATAACAGCTACGCACATTTTTAGCACACTATTGCAAAAATGAGAAAAGGTCGTTCTCTCAGTATCACAGATATCCATTCTGTTCCATTCCAAGCCAATCATACCCTACAGCTTCCTACCTTAAACTCAACATTTACTTGCAACATCAACTTTACTGCTTAAACGCATTGATATGAGCTATAGCAATAGGATCTCCACATCCACAACACAAGATACATTATCTGTGCATGTATGTATTTGCATATTACACACACGAAATCAGCAATAAACAAAATACAACCAACATACAGGCTTTAGGACGGGGTCGGGGGATCGCCTAAGAGTATTGTCGACATTGCTACATTGTATATTACTTGAACGATGTATCAACATGGAACTTGCTACAACAACGAAACGCACTTTAAGATTCGCAATAAGCCAAACAATCTCACGACAGAGCCAAGTCAGAGCAGGTAAAGGTAAAAGTCCACCCTGTCAGCCAAGCAGACCAGACCAGTATCGCCAGAAACGAAATAATGGTAATGCATATGTATCATATTTACAATACACAGAAACCTACTCTACTAGCAACTAAACAACTAATCATTACCATCGTACACAACGAGTATTATGCTATCGTCCAATATTAAACACACCGATCCGGCCGGCGAGAGAGACGAGCTTCCATTTACTTTTAGCGTTGTTACTTACAATTTACATCAGTTCTTGTCTTCTTGCAATGTGCTAGCAGTTATATAATCCTCACTCAATGTTAACAAGTGAATCTATAGATATGCGTCCTAAAAATTGCTGTTACATAGACATTTATAATAGAGGTATTTACCTACTACCGATATCTATACATTTTCTTAGATACATGTAAAGGTGGGCAGTTTTAATACTCAATGCTTAATGTATACAACAAAACATCCAGAAAATCTTACCTGAACATAAATTTTGAGTTTATTTATTTAGATTCTAACAATAAGTTATGTTATAACAAGTTATGCAGGAATGTACCTTCGATAGTCACCTTTAATTTTTCAAAGATAGCTCTTATAATGTAAATCGTACAAGGGTCTTAAGTTTGCAGTTTGCAGACTTACTAATACATATACTTATAAGCTCCCTATATATGTACATACATACATAAAGAAAGTTGTCGCCTTTTGGATAAATATAAAGCAAACGTATGTATATATTTGTACTTAATATAATATGGACTATAGACAAGTAGAAGCATAGAAATGAAGGTAGAACTTGTACAACGTTTTCAATGCAAGATGCAACCGAGTTCACCTTAGAAAAGTGTACATCGGTCGAATTGCGAATGCGAAAACTAACGAAACGACAGATAAGCCCATGTAAGCAGGTCTGATAGTATGCGAATTGTAAGCATAAACACGTAGCGTATCTCTTATTTAAGTATTTTATTCAAGTTTATTAAGGAATCCAAATCATGTTACAGGTACGTGGTTTATATACCCGTCCACTTGATATCTCCAATCTTTGTCAGGACAAGTTTCCAACAATTTCTACATACATGTACATTTACTATATGTACACTTTGAATGCTTGCTTGCTTACCTGCCTGCCTTACTTGCCATTTTCCATTATGGAATAATAAGATAGGATAGAGATAGACACATAAAGTGTAAGTGTAAGAAAAGTATGAGTTAAACTTGATTCTATGGTTCACCGTTCACCTATGCAAGAAACCTGCCTTAATCTAAACTAAAAGAACTCTTCGAGCAATTCCTTTTTCTCTTCATTCCTCTTTTCACAATATAAATACACACTACTATACATTATACATCCACACAAACCAAAACCAAACCACCTTACCTACCTACTTAATAGTATCTGAACGTGTATACCTACTTATCTATTTTATATCTACATACTTAATACAACTTTTGCTATTATCATAGTAAACTTATGTAAGTACTCCTTAATCCACAAAGTATGTATGTACGATGTGTTTATATACAAAAGATTTCGTTAACGCATACTAGTATTATTATACTAATAGTCTTTAGGTGCAAGTATTCGCATTCGCATAGAACAGCTAGGTATTGGTAAGTCGAATATAAAAAACTTGCATTTTTATTTTTTATATCCTAGTATGTATGTAGTATAATAATGTATGTATATTTCTTTTTCGGGCACAGAATAGACAGACTTGGATGGATGCACAGACAGAAGAACATGATGCGTCTCTTTGTATACTACGGTCACAGTCAACATAACATTTTGCATTATAATAATAGTAACATCAGTCTGGTTCTGGTTGCATATAATAATATTATACTTACCCTGATTGCTTGCATGGATTATATAATGTGTAGTACTCATTAGGATAACATTTACCTTACATAATGTTTGTATGTATTAAACTTCTATTGTATTCTTTAGGCTATGCAGTACAGAGTACAGACAGAGTACAGTACACTCTCACACACACATTATTATCATACACGTACACACACTTGTATTTTCTAGCTATGAACATAATACATATATACATACATTGCATTACACTAGCTCTAGAGTTAAAGGTCAGTTTCTTCCAAGTTGCTTACAAGCTCATCTTCTCTACTAGAATTGAATAGACTTAGCTTAAACTTAAGCAAGAGTCGAGTTACTTGCGTCTCTTTCTCAACACAATCCAGTCCAGCTTAACACGTATCTGAGTGAGACTATCAGAAAACATACACTGGGTAACAAGGCGTTAATTGAAATTGGCAGTTTTTCTAGCATTCAGCTAAATTAAAGCAAACCTGGTTGCAATCCAAACTCTAAACCTGTCTGTTTATTTTAGAAGTGATCTGTGAGGAATTACGGACCAAGATTTATGATTCAGACTTTCAGACCTTTATCTACTTATAACTTAACTTTAAAGACGGGATCAGCGCAAATATTTTTATATTACAAGGAATATGATTGTTATTTACATCTTAAGTGAGAGGATCTTTCAGCAAACTTTATACTATCTGTTTAAACTGGTGAGTTCAAAGGATTGTTTCCACCTAGTAAGTGCATACGATCACAAAACAACAAACACTACACTACAGGTCAGACTACTTCATAAATATACACTGAAGCTAACTTTACATAATAATATACCTACAATAGGAACCTAAGCTAAAATAAATATATTTACATACACATTATATTTTTTAGTTGTTCTAGCTGCAATCACTGTAGATATTGAGAGTGTGAGTGCTACTGTGTGCTTAATTAAAGGAGACTATCAACTTTTCGAATTACATAAGTATTTAAACTCATTTTTACTCTAATTGCAACTTGTGTGAGTGGATTGTTCAACCTCAACCTTACTTCATTTGAAAACGCCTATTGCCTACTTAGGCTAGATAGTGCAGGACATACACCTACGCAACTTAAGCACCATCATTTGGAAGAATAATAGTAACATGTCTCATTCTTGTGCAAAGAGTCAATTCACCTAGCTCTACTGGTTCGTGTAATGGTTTATTTAGCCTTGAATTCTCATCAAAACACTTAAATAAAAAATTGCTTGAAAGATCGAAGCATTTTGCAAAACTCGTATTGGCATAAATAATGCCTACGACAAATGAGACAATGGAAACATGCGATTTATTGCTACAGACATTTTACATTCTTGGCAATAGTGAGTTGAAGTTTCTGATTTACGGAGCAGAGTGCTGAAATACATTAGTGCTAGCTAAATTACTTAGGCATCCTTTGGCAGGCAACCTTACTCAGTTACCTGCTTACTATGAACAAGTTTTAGAGCATTTAGTTCCAAATGTAGTAATAATACATACTGTATTGCACTAAAATACTAATTTTGCGTAGCATATAGTATTTACTTAGACATGAGTTACATCACATACGTAAAAGAGGCAAAGAACGACAAATCAAACAAAAATTGTATTTAGGTAGGGTAGTAGTTAGGCCCAATGTTTTGGGGCTTAGAATTTAGGGAGGCAGGTAACAGATTACAAAGACGTATTAAATGTATGACTTGCAAACATGTACTTGGCATTAATTTTGCATGATTAGAGCCGCTTGTAGGAGGCATTTTATTAGAGAAAATGTACTAATTGTGTTCGATTTGCAGATAAACATTTATGCGTTTACCAAGTGTTATAATTCCTATGCATACTGCATGATTATCACAATATAATAATGTACCTACATAATAATATGCATAATAATTATGTTTGTAAACGGGTAGTGGTCGGTTAACATTAGAATCTACAAAATCTACATGGAATTTATTATTATAAAAGTAGGAAAGGCAAAATCAGAATGGCCACTATAGTGATTGTATTTAGTGACTTCCCTCGACGCAGGTTTTCATTTTCGCATGCGAAAAAATTGTAAATTGTAATGCAGCCAGCCTCAAGTTTATTTGCCTTTAGGTATTGTTGTATATAATATGTATGTGTATAATGAAGTACATTTTACCGGTTGTATTGTTCATTGTGTCTCTACGCGATGTTGTTCACAAAAACAGCATCTTAAAGAAATGCTTCCCATTCAGTACCTGCACTCAAGGATAACAATGTTACATCTTCTGATAGAGTAGCTGGAGGGAACAATACTAGTTTAGTTAAGACTTTCATATAAGCTGCTTACCTAGGTATGTGTGGATATACGTAAATAAGATGGATCTACCCAGTGAGCTAATAATGGAAAATATATTCAACAAAAAATATAGACAAACAGGCTTGTGTTTAGTGTTTAGGCATCATAAACTATGTATACATAGTTTATATAGGTACTTAAGCATGCATCAGAATGAATGAATTTGCACTAAGAAAAGTTAAGATAAATATATTAACTTTATTTTTCAACAGAATTTTAGATGCTTTAGTTCATTCTAGCAATAATGCGAATATGGCTACATAGTCTTATTAGTCCCTATATGGGAGGGTAAACTGGAAATGAATGCAGAAATGCAGCTACTGACCATTGTAGACAATACGTACATGAATTTATTGCAATCACAGCCCTAATTTCTGAATAGAATAACACAGAATAAGATTGTAAGTTTGAAATCCCAATTATGCAGCTATCTTGTATTGCTTCCGAGATTTTAGGAAAGTCGCACACTCTAACTGGGGAAATCTATGGACAGGGGTATTTTATAATACACATATTATCCCTACTTGTAGTAGTTATATCATTGACAAGACATATCCTCACAATCTATAGCCGTTCAAACATTAATGGATTTATCGAAATAGTTAATTTTGGAATGTGTTTACAAATGGGTTGATCATTCGCATAAAGAATAGTGCACACATGTGCAAAAATCATAATCGTACTACGTAGTAAGTCAGTAACAAATTACTATATCATACATATTTTGCTGTGCATGCAATTTCAGTAAGTGCAATAATGAAATATTTCGTGCATGACTGTAATAATAATACACTATGTAGATAGAGCCGATACTGATAGTGACATACAAACGTAACGAGAGTTCCAGTCAAGCTACGTAAAAATACAGTAAATCTTGTAACATGACACCGAGGCGAAGTGACGACGTGGCAGAGTAATAAATGCTGAAGTTATTAAACAATTGGTATTGATACTACTAAATATAAATGGAAGATGGAAAGATTCTAAAAGAATTATGTAGGAAGGTTTAGTGTTTAGTGTGAAGTTATATGTATTATTGTGGTTACAGAGGGGAAACCAAATTATTTCATAGGTAACCTATATGTAATTAGCTACTTACGTTCAAACCTATGTGAAAGCAGTGGTCGGGGGAAAAGTTGACATCACTAGGCTCCTTTCAATTCATTTATATTATACCCATAACTTAACTTACCTACCGATATATGCTACATATTTATGTATGTAGACATTTATAGAAACAAGAGGAAATAAGTAATTAATAAGTCTATGGTTGCTTTGATCGTGACTATACCTAACTACGTTTACGTTACCAGTCCAAAAGAATTGTTTCGTTTGGTATACATTTTTCATGAAAAAATTGTTGACACATAGGAAGATAGGAATTAAGTACCTATGTATGTAGTAAATGTAGTATAACGTCTTCAGTTTAGCACTTAGCATTGGATACCAATACGGTTTTGAAGCCTTTAGTAAGGGTATGTATTTACAAGTGTTGAGTTTGATTGGAAGTATATTTGTTTTTAAACATAAAAATAAAATACTTCCTTTAAGCAGAAATGTTGTTACTTTGCAAAATGCTCGACATACCTAACAATTTAACCATGCCCGTGTAGTTTGCAATTTATGCTGACATACCCAAACTGCGTAAGTACAGTAGCCTGTTAACAGAAGACACGTATCTACTTTTTGCAAATGTAATAGTTTGCATTTCCTGTATTAAATGCAGGTACCTATATTTTGCTATTAAAATATCCATCTTTTTGCTACATGCTCGCGAATGTATTTATTGTTATTAGAGTGTACCCTAGCACAATTGTGTTTACAGTATAGGCAACTTAGTCTTCCTGATTTTTAAAAGATATGCATGTACCATACAATTTCCAGCGTGGCAGCTTCATTCTGTTATTTTGCATGTCTACAAATATTATGTCACTCTCACTCACGATCGGCGTCACCGACAACTCACTGACAATTTTATGAACTCCAAAAGTAAACTACATTTAAGTTGTGCTCCGAGAGTTCCAGATTCTTACATGCAATTTGGTAATTATCCTTCTCAATATGGTACAAGAGATGCATTTGCACGTTTAACCCCTATTCATCGTGTAAATGCACTCCCCTTGTACAAAATTGGGTTTTGGATAGATCAACAGCCAAATTGGACGGTTAAATGGATACACGTTTCACGAAGATCAGATTTCAGAAGACACCTTAAAGAAGATGTCATCGTCACCGCCACCATTTTATACAACATACGTTAGCAAGGGGCATTTTGCTTTCTAGTTTCTACATCCACCATGTTTCTTATGTACAGAACAGATGAACAAGACAAACTACTGATAAATACTTTAATCTAAATACGAATAAAGCACATACTTTATATGTATATATACCCTATTTATTGTAAAAAATCAGTAATAAATAGTAATAATGTATAACTAGTTGTAAAAGTTAATAATTATATATAACATACGTAACTCCACACTACATTAAGATTGGGAGGAGGGAGTGTAACTAATTGGCTACTGCGTGAGTATAAGTAAGTAAGTAGTAATCCACTAATCTTGTAATCTGCTAACTGTGCGAATGCCAATAAGGCAATTTTAGGTACCCACTACGATATATGTATATATATTATACTTACTAACACACAGCACAGCAGGTAATATTTAACTAAAGTACATATCACGCTAGCATGTACAACTTTATCTCTTTCTTGCTAAGTAACTAGATCTTGTTACATATAATAATGTCATTAGTGACTTATCTAAATAAAATCTTCGTCCATGTGTGTTGTATTAATTGCATAAGGATGTAGTGTGTACGATGACCTTAACAATACATTGATTAGATTACATATTTACTATATGTGCCAGACCACCTATAACTTCAATTATTTCAATACCGGGAGAGAACGCAAAAATATTTCAATGTTTCCTGGAATACAGATTACAACACAGAAGTATAACATGTCTAGGCAATTAAAGTACCTAATTATAATATTGTTTGCTTTCGCGTTCTCTGTTCACACTTGTAGGTCATAGTTTTGTTTCAAACTAATTGAAATCAGAAGAATATAGGGTAAAATATAGGTAGTATAATGATAAGCGTATCATTATCGTGATTATGAATTGCTAACTGAAGGTATAAGAATCTTTTACCTGCATAGCAATATTAAAGAAAACCTTTTCTTGAGGATAAAAACTATAAACTGAAATGTAAATGTACTTTAAAAATATTTTATTATCAATTTGATGACAATCCTTTTCTAGAAAGATTTAGGTAGTATAAGCATAAGGCATAAGTATAAATAACACATTAGTATGCTCCAATAATAGCCTACATATCCTTTAGATAGCCTCAAAAGTGACAGTAGTGAGTAGACTAAGACTTAAGTTAAGTGGACTAGAAAAATATCTAATATCTGAATGGATAGACTATACAATTGCGGATATTTTGGTATAGATTGTTTTCCACATTTTGTAGTTATTTTATAGACGCAGAATTGCGTAGAGATATTGAAGATTAAGATTGGATGTTCTGACCATTTCTTGCGGTGCATAACAGCTAGTGCATTAATTTATTATATTGTTGCCCAGTTAGTTTTACCTAATATTATGTAAGTCTGTATTATTTGTTTGTTGAAGTCTAAAGATAAGTTTAGTGAAAGCATTGCCTGATACTACAACAAGTTTTATACACATTTCCTGTCTGGTTGATATGAGTGGAACTGATACGTGTTCCATAACAATTAGTCGTGTGAGCAGGATAACAGCAAAAATAATTGTTCATCCAACCTTTTATGATGTAATATACAATACGTACCTTCTCTATCTGACACATACATCTGATCCATCATCCATCTAACAATAAATAAAAACTAGATTTGATGTACATATTAACAATTTAACATGGTGTGTTGCTAACAATAAGCTTAGCTTTATTATAGGAGGTAGTATTGATGGTAATGCTCTATAATCTTCGTATACTTATTGTTAGTATCACATTCAGTATCATCTTTATGTGCACTTTTTGCTTGCCTAACGTTTCAGAAAGTAAGTAGGAAGGAACCTCTAGATATTATTAATCACCTTGTTTGTGTACGTTTATTTGCATGTCTGTAATCTTAACATTGCGTTGCGTAAGTGTTAAGTGTTTAGATAATTCACCCCTTTAAAAAAGCAGTTAATGCACTACTGCATCAAAGAACAAGACATAAAATAGCAAACTCGTACATAAATAGACATTGGTGCTTAATTATTTAGTTATAACTATAGCTAGGTTAAATGAAAATACCCTAATTTGCTATGTATGTGTTTAGTAAAGTTGCGTGGGTTAAGTTTTGTTACATGAAACTAATCAATCATACTTTTAATACTTTATATACCCACCAAACACATTACTTTCACGAATAGATTTTTTTGGAAAATAGATTTTTATAAAGTTCAATTTGCTTCCACTTTCACCGCGTCATTGCTATGCAGTAAATAAATCTCCACGATTGTAATATCCCCACGTCTCGCGGTCTACTTGCTCCAAGTGTGCACAGGAACTGGAAGAATGATGTTTAGGTGTTAATTCTATCTGAATCTACCATATTATGAGATATTTGTTGCTATAAGACTAAAATGCTGATCCTTTTCTGGAATAAGTATGCAATGGTAAGGATATTTTATGTGAAAGGGATAACGTAAAATTTCTAAGCTCTAAACTATTACCCATGTCATACTGTCCTTGAAAAAGGAACTGGGCCTAAGGGTATTACAAATATGTGCCTATGAGAGATATATTATTTACGCTGCAATAAATAGTTATTTATTTATTTATTAATTATTTACTTGTTGCCATTTCAAAAGTAAACCATTTCTATTATAAACTAAATCTTATAATCTAACATTACACTTCTATTTTACGTTGTGACTAATTGTGAGCATAAAACGCGCTACAGAGTTTGCAATGCCACTTTAACCAAGATGGTAAAGCAAAATAATAACTAAATAAATAACCATTACTAAATCCTATTTCTAATGTACACTAAAATAAATATAGGCATAAACAGATTTGAAAAATTTGAACACGAAACACAACAGACATTTTATTTCATTATCATTATTGTAAGAAAAGCAACAAATCCACGAAAGCAGGAAAAGAAACTCGTTGTCTATTTATACAAATTCTAAGCCAACTCCCTTTTCACTGAATAACCGAATCAATGTTGTGTTTAAACATTTAAAACTATGCTATGACCACCGTTTCAGTTTTTATTTCAACTTTATCTGTCTCCATCGCTTCTTCCTTCTTGTCCTTTTTGCCATCATACCCAGCCTCGCTTTCGTCAGCTTCAGCCCCTGCACTATTATTGCGCCTCCTCTTTCGGGTATTGAAGAGTCCTTTTTTAGTGAAGCGGGGTAGAGGTTCAATTCCCAATACTTTGTGAATCTGTCTGAACGCAATTTGACGAAGAGCAACCTGAATTTTTGATAAATAAAAAATAATTCAATTAAATATTATTCCATTAACGGCACGACGTATCATATTTGAAAATAAAGCGATAAGATTCTGAGAGTTTTATTAAAAAATTACCTGTCCATATGCAGTGATATCTTCCCGTTGTTGAGAAGTTAGTCCATTTAGAGCGTCCATTGACTCTTTCTCGCACGGGTCAAGAAGTCCAGGGCCATTAGAAAGGATGACTCCAGCTGAAACAACTTCCAAAACAAGTCGTAACGCTTCTCCAGGACTAATAGGCACTCCTGCGCTACTTATTGCTTTCTCCGTGAGAAGTTCTATCGCCTAATTTCAAAGTAAGTATAAAAATATAGTTTAACTCACATCGACTTCAGACAATGGTAAATACTATAACACAATTATGATATGATACTATAAACATAAATGCTTACCCAACAAGACAATGAATGCCATGCCGCAACACGTTGACATAAGTCCCTTAGAATCCGGATGATAATCACGCAACTCTGCAAAGCCGTGGCTCTAGCCTAAATTTTCAGATTTCGAAATGAAATTAATATCACATGTACATTTTTGTCATATAAACTATTACATATTAATAAAAAAGACAAATCAATAAAATAAAAAAGTACTTAGTGGTCCAAAGACACTGGAAAATGAAAAACTTACTATATGGATATATATATTTAGTGAAAACGAAAGCAAATTACTGAATTTTAATCAATTAATATTCATTCAAATACTGATTTAAAAATATGGTTAATTGTGAAATTAAAATGGCAGAAAATTCTACCACCACCTCAGTGATTACTTTTACAAATAAACTTTCCAGCCTCATGGCAAACTTTTTTGAAAATTAACATCTAGTAATTGTGAAAATACTAATAACAAATAAAAAATTTAATTTCATAAGGCTGCAAAGGCGTTCTACGTATAGTTCGAACATGTGCCTTAGATATGATCTTTTCCTTTCACATATATTTTTAACTACTTGGGTAATTGGTAGAATAGTGAAATGTGCATTGGAAGAAATGCATTAATTGATTGATAGGGAAGTTAGAATGAGATAAAAAGGCTTGCAAAACCAAGTCTAGAGCACATGCACACCTGGAACCACTTGGCATGTCGAAGAGCGGCCAAAGCATCTAGGCATTTCTCCTTGTCCAAAAGATCAGGCGGGTCCGTCACCTGAGTTGCTTGGGCCTCTACACTCGAACATTCACACACATCAGATCAGATTACATGGTCATTAACGAACCCATCAACCCATTTTAAGTTACCACATAACTACCAAATAAAGTTAAGTCTATAGTTTAGTGCGCTGGTGTCAGTGGTGACAATACATTTGCCACTGGCCCTGAAACGAAGAATGCTTTAAAATAAAATTATACATAATATAAACAATTAAAAGAGAATGTTCACCAGTGCACTGCACACTATAACTTTAGAGCTAATTAACATTTTTAAAATATGAGTGGGATTTTGGTTCGACCGACAATGTTTATTAATGTCTTCGTGTGAAAATATCTAAGGTGGTGGCCATGGTGGTCTAATTTCCGTGTACCCTCCAATCCAAATACTCAGTTCAGCTTTGTACACTTTGTCTTGTCGCGTTTCCAATTCTTATTTCGGTTCGAGATTGATTGATTCATTTCAGTGGGTACAAGTACAGAAAAGTAGAACAATTTTTCTGTGACCACTTCCATAATGGAGATAGCAATACAAGCCACAGCAGAACCCCCTTGAAATATCCTTGCTGTGCCAATTACAGAAAAGGACACTGTAGTATTGAAACGAACAATGTCAATGCAAATGGCAAATTCGGATTATGTTAAAAGGCTATGCTTAGTCCTCTATTGATACCAAATAATATTCATTACAGCATCAACAATTCTACAAATTACATACATAGAAATTAAGATTCAACCCTATTTCTAAAAACACGATAGTTGAACTTGTATAGATAGTTAAGGTAAGTGCATCTTAACCGATTATATTTTGTAATATTGTGGAAAAGGCATGTGGCAATGTAAATATTTCGCATGGAAAAAATTATAGGTCCATTTTTAAATAATATATCGGTGAACATTTAGCAGTTTTAGTTTTAAAGTCATTATGATATCATCACAGGAGATTCTTCCACACAAACGGATATTCCACCCACCAACCATGAACCAACCGACCTATGCAGACATTCTATCGTTGACATCCTGATTTAAATGTAGCCCTTTATCTTACCACCAGCAGCTTCTACTCCAGATGTCCTTAATAAGGGTGATGTCAGGGTTACAGTTACTTCAATTTTCGGCTCTACCGTTGATGAGATTATAATGGCAGCGTTTTCTATATTTTTCTGAATATCATAAGTTTCCTCCGGCGCTACAGACTGTAAAGCAAAAAAAAATATTTTACAACGGTGGATAAAAAATTGATAGATTAAACATTTAGAAGAAATACATGTTTATGGAACACTGTTAGAAATGGGCTCTGAACGAGGATGATAACAAAAATAATTTTACCTGCAATTGTTTGGGTAATCCGTCCGCAACTCGGTTTAGCATTGCCACTGTAGGTCTTTCTGAGCAGAGCACAACTAATTGCACAGACCTATCGCCTTGTAGCAACAACCCTTTGGCTAAATGTCCAACCCTCATAACACCTTTCAGAATTCTACTAGCTTGGAGTTCAGCTTCAGACTTCACTGGAGGCTCCCTATAATTTAAATTATGACTGCTTAACAACTGTTTAAAATATACTATATAGTGGAATTTTTTTTAAGCATGCTTATAATACACTTACGTGCCCTCCTCTGTTTTTATTCCATTAACTGGTTTAGCATCAGTATCAGCAAAGTGATCTGACACAAACTTTAAAGCCTTCTCAGTATTAGATACTATTTTCTGAATGGCATGAAGTTCCTCTTCTTTAGGATAAATTTCTGAATGTTTAGCCATAACATGACGATCTTCCATACTTTCTGGTCGGCGAATCAACGGCGGAATGAAGAACAAAGGATTTGGACCTCCATACTGCGGGCACAAAAAGCAGAATTAAAAAATGATTTCATCGCTTTGAGTTACTCCTCCAATAAAAATTATATAATCAGATCAATATTTTTAAAAAACTGGTGACTTACAGCCGGTCCTGGGCCGAAGCCTCTGGGTCCTACTGAAGGAATAAGAGGAACAGGAGGGCCACGAGGGAACCTAACAATATTCACAACTTCATGATACTTATGGTCCATTACTTAGTTTGGCAGTTAAAATCGAAAATTATAAAATATGTAAAACAAGTAAAAAAATAAAATTAACATACGGTTCCTGTTGACCCCTTCGTAAACTCGTGCTGCGAGCCGAACGTCTCTCTTCTATCTTCTTTTGCCTACTTGAAGGCTTTACGTCAACTATTAAGTCAGGATTTACTTTTTTCTTATATTGCAACCGATGTCGCCGTCCTTTCATATGCATTTCCTTAGCATTCGGATCATTAAAACGACATTCACAAAGTTTACAATTGAAAGATACAACTTTCCCTGCAAGGCCAAAGTAAACTACAATTAGTAACATTAAAAAGGTGACCTGACCAGTTACATTGAGGATAGGTAAGAATAATTTTGACTATGTTCTGGATGGCCACGGGCATGGGCCACTCAAACTACAATTAGAATTGTCTTTTAATGCCTCATGGAGAAACAGTGAGCCCCCAAGGGGCTACAATGTAAAATTCCCCTCATGTTTTTCTCGGGAACTAAGGGTCGCAGGCAAAACAAAAACGGATTTAAGTTTTGAAATCTACGCAAAAAATTGGGTAGTCCATTTTTAGCCTTAGCCCGCCCGAGTGTGCGAGGCTGGCTTATGTTATTTGCTGCAAAACCCGAAATTTTAAAATAGCGAGAAAGTATTTAGTATTCATTAATAATTTTTTCAATGTTTTACCTCTCAAAATTTCAATTATAACATGAACTGATTACAGAACGTAGTCAAAAACCTATTCTCAACTGAACTCGTCAGTACATAGGTGGACATGAGATGATAAATGCAGCAAGTAAACAGCATGCGTCTACTTGTCTATACAATCTGAGCACATAATAAGTGACAAATTAACAAACCTTCTTCGCTTCGAACTTCTTCAATATAGTCTTGTCCAACAGGCTGAATATCTTTTTCTATGTACACAGCATTATCAGTTGATTTTGAAACATCTGAAGACTGTTGTGTCGCATTAGCCCCAGAATTTGCCGCTGTAGGAGAAACACTAGTTACTGGGTTTCCAGCTGAGACCTGGGAAGTAGCCTGTTCGCCATTAGTTTCAGCAGTCGAATTTGCATTGGTATTAGGATTATACCGATCAAAATCAGTTTTCGGTCCAATGAAATTTATTTTAGGGGTCACTGGTTTGGCAAACGATGTCGTCGTTGTACCAGAGCTTGCTTGTTGGTTATTAGCCGGCGATGAATTAGGTATAGGGGCATGCTTTAACACATTTGCAGCCGGTTGAGCATATTGCTGAGCCGGTGTAGCTGCAACAGGAGTAGTTACGACAGTTGGATTGTCTGATGGAATTGGCTTTCCTAATTTGGTGTGTAATTTCAGAACCTATTTATCAGTTGGGATTGGGAGAAAGATAAAAAAGTGTTAAAATTAGTAATTTCCATTTTTAATAATATATTGGCTATTATTATTGTAACTACTATATTATGTAACCTTTTGATGTTTCGCTCCTCTGATGTGTGCTGCATAAGCATCAGAGCCGGTGCATGTTACGTCACATAATTCGCAGCGCAGACCAGCTGGAGTGCCTTTAGAAACTGTTGGCATACCTGCCTTTTGAGCAGCTTCCTTCTTCTTGTGTTTCTGTCCTTCTAGATGTTCCTTGTATGTCTGAATAATCAATTTAATTTAAAGAAATTACTAGGTATTCTAGGTGTATTACTAGACGATATTGTTTCGTAGTTTCATTATTGTACCCTCTTAATGTTTTCACCGAATTATTTTGAAGTTATTAATATACCTGAGGTCCAGCGCAGCTGATTTTACAAACGTCACAATAATGTAACGCCTGCGGTTTTGGAGCAGGTCGAGGTCCTTTCAATTTGTTCATATGATGACCAGGAGTTCTTTTGAATCCCAGCCCTTGTCCTCTTCCGGCCCCTCCAGTACCTCCTTGGGCATAAGCTGTCACTGCGTTATAAACAGCGGCATCATAATTTGTAAAACCGGTTGCTGTAATTGCAAAACGACATAAGTTATTATGTAATAGTTCGCCATACTTTTAAAATTAATATTACTATTAATTTCAAAAATATGTCAAAACATTGCAACTTACCCTTTGGGGTCGTCGGGGCTTGTGCTGCCGTTTGATGCGCAAAGCCGGCATAGGACGAACTAGTTGTTCCAGCAGTGTTCGCAGAGTACGAAGGATAGGCAGTTGACGTAGCCGCCGGTCGGGCAACTGCAGGAGTAGCCCCGACGATCTTCGTTTGTGGCATAGGTTGTTGTGTGGAATAAGTTTGTTGTTGGGTTTGCTGAGGATAATATGACTGAGCAGCTTGTGTCGCCTGGCCTTGACCTGCAGGTCGAGTATATCCCCCTAGGACGTAAGAATCGGCAGAATACGCCTGAGTTTGCTGGGGAGCTGCAGCGGTGTTTGGGGGCGGCGTATGTGTATACTGTTGCGGTTGAGTAGAATAACCTTGATTCGCTGGTTGTTGTGTAGGATATTGATTTCTAAAATAGAATACAAAATATTTAATTGAAATTAGAACCAGTGTCTTAACTAGGTATTTACAACATAAATCATAAAAAACTGTATGTAGTAATATGTAACAATTAAACCTAATTGATATGAGGGCAAACTTGTCACTTACGTATACTGGGTTCCCCCGTGGGTAAATCCATAATAGTTATTAGTAGCCATTATTGTGTCGTGTCAATGTCTTCTCTTTTGGTAATTTGGTTAAAACCGCAACCAACAACTTCCAATTTTATCTCCACACCACACCTGACACCTTATATGTCCGTTTTGAGGATGCCCAGTAAATTGGTAATTGATAACTTAATGAAGACTACAATAATGAACATTAATTTTCTGATTTTCGGAAATAAGAAAGGAAGATTAGTAAAACTTTACCTAGCAAGAGTATGTCTGGTCCAGAAATTCTGGAGTCCTCTATATTACTTATTCTTGGCCCATTTGCAGTAGTGCTACTCTGCTACTACCATACAGAAAGTAACCAACGTGAAGAAAGCACAAAACCAAAAGGGTCCAAAATAAAGAAAATGGCCATAATACCTGAAAATTAACAAAT